>BSBK01006048.1:1982500-2290000 GCA_027943335.1 Chamaecyparis obtusa
TTTCCATGTAAATCATGTAATATTGAAAATACCTAAAATATGTATACTTTTCTTAAATGGTTTTAAAATTGAAGGTGTGATGTACATTTATTTTGCATTTATGAAACTGGTAATGTTTGAGGTTTTCTGGAATTTGGCTTTCATTTCTATGTCTAGTGATTAATTGCATTCATTGCTGAACATAAATGCATATCAGATCCTTTTCAATTCCATATGATGTAAATGATATATATATCCTTCATTGAGAGTTTTCTTTTGTTTAATGTGTTATGGGGCATTAGATGACCAAGGAGGTATACAGAGGCTGGGGTGTGAGTTTATATGGTCATGATTTCTATTTAATGTTATGGCATGTGTGTGTTGTGTTTTATCACCCTGATTTGACCATGTAGGCTCATGTTTTACTATATTCTGTAAATGGGTATCTATAGTCATTTTTGCATTCTTGTGTGTTTTTGGATTTGGATTACCTAGTTGTATATTTATGTTAGATCTATGTGGGATCTATGAGCCTAGGGTAGGTTACCTAGATATGTAGTAGGGGGTGGCTTGCAATAAGCGTCGGGGCCCACAAGTGGCTGCTAGGATCACTTATTGTAAGTAATCTTAATCAAGTGAAAACCTAATATGTAATTAAGGGGTATTAAAATAAACTTAATAAGATGTGTTTTCTCACCCATGCTTAAGTGCTAGTATAGACTAAGATGGAGGATGAGATGATGCTTACCGCCTTTGAGAGGTGTGTGTTGGGCATAGTTAATGGCTTTGTCTGTATGAGAAGTCATTGATACCATGTATGGTCACTTGAGTGTCAAGGTCCAGAGAGACTACCAGGATGAGACTTAAGGGTTAGACATACATGATGACACCTTCCTATGCATAGTCTAGTTATCCTGCATGTGTTGGTTGCCTTTGGATTAGTGAGTCTTACTTATCACTTTATTTTGTTTACCTTGAGTTAGAGAGCTTTCAGGATCCCCTTTCTTAGTGGTTTTATCTTGCTTTGGTATTGGTTATCCGAGTGCGGTTTTTTGTTATCTCCTTAGCATGGTGGGGTAGACCTTTATGGATCTACATCGACGGGTGGTAGTGATTCTTTACTATTTGTGATTTGACGTCCTGGTTCCAGAGCTTGATGGTGCTTTTGCAACTAGATTCTCAATGTTTCTTCATTGGTGCATTTGTTCTTATCTTCATTTATTATAATATTGTATTAGGATATAGCATGTTATACCTAATTTGGATATTGTAATTATTATTAGAGTGATTACTACATACCCTGCGACATGTGCAGTGGATGCGATTTTATTTAGGTTTCATGGATGTCTATGAGGATTGTAATTATTTTTATATGATGTAATTGTTTTATCTATGATATGGAATCTTTTGTTGATATTTTTAGATGAGTTTTTTATTCTTAAGTAATTCTACGTCATGGGACCCTCAAGTTTTGTAATCTATGTTGGTTGTTTTATTAATGTGAGTAAATGGTAATTACTTCCACATTGATATTTATCTTGTATAAAAACTATAGAAAAAAAATTATTCACCAAAATTAGTAGCATGTTTTAGGTTAATCTCTCTTGGGTTCCTTGGCAGGGTGTTACAACACACACACACACATATACATACATATGTATGTATACATACATACATACATAAATATATATATATATATATATATACATATATATACATACATACATATATATATACATACATACATATACATACATACACACACACACACAAATATATATATATATATATATATATATATATATATATATATATATATATATATATATATATATATATATATATATATATATATATGTATACACACACACACACACACACACACACACACATATTGATACAAGAGCATCTTGGGTCTTTGAACAATCTTGCATCAAGCAAAAACATTTCGTATTTTATGTACATGTATGTTGTTTGCATTATAATCATTGTAGTTGTTGGTTTCATGTTATGTGAAGCTTAGATGATGTTGAGGACCTATTATGGAACCTTCTCCTATGAGTTCATAAGTATTGGATGGACTGTGTCAAAGTTAGAGTTGTTTTACCTTGCTGCTGGAGCCATATTTTCCTGCTTTCTACTTGCTGATTGCATGTCGTGTAGCCATTGATCCTTAATAAATCAAACTATGTGATCTTAGATAATTAAAGAGGACCTAAAATAATATCTACACCTAAGACCAAAAATCCTAATTCATCAGGAGTTGAGAGTTATGACTGTTTTCCTCGGGTATCAATTTTCAGCCAATTTCACATGAAACGTGGAGTTTTTCATCTTGTGCGGTTCCATATGATGAAATGGGATCTTTCTAAGTTAGGGACATTTTCTCAAATCATGTGTGGACCTAAATGAAACCTCGCATTGAGTTTTTATTATTCTTTCTATATTTTTTGGTTTACTCTTCCTGGTTGGACCTATAATGTAATTAAATGCTTGACTGGTCGACTTGTGGCTTAGCTGGCTATATAAGAAGCTTAGGTTGTTTAGTTGGTGAGGGGGGGTGATACTAGAAGAGTAGTAGTAGTAATATAAAAGGAGATAATATGAAAGTTGAGACTCTGAATTTATAATTCTCTTTGTATAAGGCCGAAACCCAAAAGGCCTCACAGCCGGGCATGTTGCCTGATTTATTTTAATCACACCAGTTGGTTTCTTGTTTCTTTGCCTCATATACATTGTGTTTTCATTGTTCATGTAAATTATATATTTCATTTGTGTGTAACTCTGAGCAGGGCTTGTTTGTGGATTCAAGTTGAGTCAAATCTACTTGAATTTACCCAACCCTTGTGTTAGGTGGTATCAGAGAGAGTTCTTTCTCATGAATTGGATCATGGAGAACCTTATTGGATTGGTTGTAGGGTGGCAGATTTGAGATCTAACCTATAACTTGTAGAAGGTTACAATCTTGTTGGATCCTGATTGTCAAGATGGTTCATGGTAGAGAAAATGATAATGTTATCATGGATATATTGAGACAGATTGCAACTAGGCTTGAAGCTGTAGAGACAGCCCAGAGAAGAGGCACACATCTTGAAGATGTTAGTGATGAAGAAGAGGAAGCACCTAATCCTGAACCTAAAGTTGAACAAGATGAGGAAATACTTTTGAGAGTTTTGTCTAAAGCTAACTCCAAACCTGTAGTTGAAGTTGCTTGCTATGATGGAATACTTGAGACCGATGCACTTTTGGATTAGATCTCTGAGATGGATAAATACTTTGAGTATGAAGGTACTCCTAATAATAAGAAGGTTAAGATAGTAGTCACAAAGTTGAAAGGTCATGCATCTCTTTGGAGGTATCATTTACAAACTAAGAGACAAAAGAGAGGAAAAGAAAAGATCAAGACATGGATGAAGATGCTTGGAAAGATGAAGAATAAATTTCTTCCAACTGATTACCAAGTTAGTTTGATGAGAAAAATGGAAAATTTGAGACAAAAGGACATGAGTGTGAAAAAATATACTGAGGAATTTTACAAATTGGATATCAGATCTAGACATGTGGATGATGAAGTTGAGAAGGTGGCTAGATATTTGAATGATCTGAGGACATCGATTCAAGATGAGATCAGTTATGTAAAAATATATAGTGTGTAAGAAGCATACCAATTTTCTTTGAAGGCAGAAGAATGATTGACAAAAAGACATGTCAAAGACAGAGAGGAAGAGGTGGCATATTTCAGAGAAGTAGAGGCAGATCTTATGGAGAAAGTAGTAGATCTAACAATGCAGTACAAGATAAAGGATGGAAAGATGAACCTACTGGTAGAAGAGGTAACTACTCTAGAGGTAGCTATACTAGTTACTCTAGGAATAACAATAGTGGGAAAAGAGAAGAGAAATATTGGTTTTGAGGTACTTGTTATAAATGTGGTGAAGAAGGACATAGGGCTTTTGAATGTACTAACTCTGAAAATAAGACTGGAGGTAATGGAAGAAATAATTTGGCTTGTGAGGAAGTTGAGGAATTATCTAATGAACTTGAACATAGTGAGAACTTGATGCTAAGAAGGATCTTGTGGAATGAAGAAGCTAATGAGGAACCTATTCTGAGGAAAATTTTGTTCAGAACCAGGTGTAAGATCATTGAGAAATGTTGCAAGGTAATCATTGATAGTTGAATTTTTGATAATTTGGCATCCAAAGAGTTGGTTAACAAGTTGCAGTTGTAGAGATTGAGACATCCTAAGCCTTACCATATTCCTTGGATCCAAAAGGAGCATAAACTACTTGTAAGTGAACAATGCCTTGTTAAATTCAAAATTGGGAAGTATCATGATGAAGTCTTGTGTGATATTATGCCTATGGATTGTTGTAATATTCTTTTGGGTAGACCTTGGCAATATGATAGGAAAGCTTTGCATGATGGTAGATTGAATCAATATACTATTTGGATGGATGGAAATAAACAATTATTATTTCCTTTAGTAGAGAAGTTTGATGAAGGTCATTGTACTACAGTCAGAGTATGTTTGGTTGAGGGTAAAAAGTTTGTAAGAGAAATGAAAGAATAAAATATTTGTTTTTCTTTAATTCCAAGGAAAACTGAGAAACAAGATGAGTTAGAACATGCACTTGAGATTAAACCTTTGTTGACTAAATTTCATAACATCATTTCTAATAATGTACTTGATGGTTTTCCTCCTATGAGAAGTATAAGTCACTATATGGATTTGATACCTGGAGCTAGTTTTCCTAATAAAGTACCACATAGGTTGACACCTAATGAAAAGACTGAGTTGAATAGACAAGTGCAAGAATTTATTGAGAGAGGTTTGATTGGGGAAATTTGGAGTCCTTGTGCAGTACCTATTGTGTTAGCACTGAAAAAGAATGGAGAATGGAGAATGTGCACTGATTTCAGAGCTATAAACAAGACAACATTAAAGTACAAATATCCTTTGCCTAGGATGGATGACATAATGGATAGTTTGAGTGGAGTGAAATATTTCACAATGATTGATTTGAAGAGTGGTTATCATCATATTAGGATTAGATAAGGGGATGAATGGAAAACTGCTTTTAAGACTAATGAAGATTTGTATGAATGGTTGGTTATGCCTTTTGGTCTGACTAATGCACCTAGTACTTTCATGAAGCTGATGAATGAAGTTTTGAAAAGATTCTTGGGTAAGTTTGTGATTGTATATCTTAATGACATTTTGATATTCAATAAGAGTAAGGAAGAACATCTTGAGCATATCAGACAAGTATTGCAGAGATTGAAAGAAGAAAATTTGTCGATTAATTTGAAGAAATAATCATTTATGCAAGAAGAGATTGTGTACCTTGGTTTTGTAATTTTAGCTTATGGATTGAAGATGGATCTTGAGAAAGTGGGAGTTATACTTGATTGGCCTACACCAGAGAATGTTGGAGAGGTAAGATCATTTGATGGATTGGAAACTTTTTATAGGAAGTTAATTAGAAATTTCAGTTCTATTTGTAATGCTATGATTGAAACTATGAGAGGATATAAAAGGGATTTCAAATGGACACATGGAACACAAAAGAGTTTTGAAACATTGAAACAAAGAATTGTAGAGTTTCCTACCCTTGCTTTGCCAGATTTTAGTAAATTGTTTTAAGTTGAATGTGATGCTAGTGGAAGTGCAATAGGAGTTGTTTTGAGTCAAGAAGGAAAACCTGTAGCTTTCTTTAGTGAAAAGTTGAATGATTCTAAGAGAAAATATTTAGTTTATGACCAAGAATTCTATGCTATTGTTCAAGCTTTGAAGAAATGGAGATTAATGCCTAAAGATTTTGTGTTGTATACCGACCATAAAGCTTTGCAGTATTTGGGAAGTCAGAATAAATAGAATCAGAGACATATGAAGTTGGTTGAGTTCTTGTAGAATTTTTCCTTTTCATTGAAGCATAAAAGTGGACAATCAAGTAAAGTTGTTGATGATTTGAGCTAAAGAAGAAATTTGCTGACATAATGGAGAATTGAGGTACTTGGTTTTGATGATTTGAAGTGTTTGTATGAAACTGACCTTGATTTTGCAGAGCCTTGGAAAGCTTATAATGAACAAATAGTGAGTGATAAGTGGACTGATTATTTCATTCAAGAAGACATGTTATTTAAAGGAGTTTAGTTGTGCATACCTAGATGATATATGAGAGAGAACATAATAAAGGAGAAACATAGTGGTGGACTTGCTAGACATTTTGGGATTGATAAGACTGTGAAAGTGATTTCGGAAAGATACTTTTGGCCATAGATTTATAGGGATGTACAAAGAATTGTTAGAGGTTGCAAAATTTTCCAAACAACAAAAGGAACTAGTCAGAATTTGGGATTGTATACACCTTTTCTTGTACCTGATAGACCTTGGGAAGATGTGAGTATGGAATTTGTTCTTGGATTGCCTAGAACTCAGAGAGGTAATGATTCTATTTTGGTAGTGGTTGATAGATTTTCAAAGATGGCTCATTTCATACCTTGTAAGAAGACATTTGAGGCATTACATGTAGCTGAATTATTTTTCAAGGAAGTGGTAAGATTGCATGGTTTGCCTAAATCTATTATTTCAGACAGAGATACTAAGCTTACAGGCTATTTTTGGAGAACACTTTGGAAGAAGATGAATACAAAATTAAAGTTTAGTTCTATATTTCACCCTCAGACAGATGGACAGACTGAAGTTGTGAACAGAAGTTTGGGAAACTTGTTGAGATGTTTAGTTGGAGAGAAGCCTACTAATGGGGATTTAGTTTTGGCACAAGTAGAGTTTGCATATAATAATTTTGTAAATAGAAGCACTAAGAGGACACCATTTGAGATTGTTACTAGATTTCATCCTAAGGGAACCATGGAGTTGAGAGGTTTTCCAACTGAGACAAGAAGAAGTACTGAAGTTGAGGATTTTGCAGTCTTCATGAGAACTTTACATGATGAAGCCAAAAGGAATTTGGAGGACAGTAATATGAAATATAAACAGAGAGAAGATAAGAGAAGGAGACATAAATATTTTGAAGTTGGAGATGAGGTTATGATTCATTTCAAGAAGAATATATTTCCAGTTGGTACCTACAACAAGCTGAAAATGAAGAAGTTTGGACCTTGTAAGATTCTGAAGAAGTTTGACAGTGGAAATGCTTGTGAAGTAGAATTACCAAAGGACATGGATATATCACCTATATTCAATATTTCTGATATCTATGAGCAATTTGAATTAAATGTTGAGAGAGAAGATGATCTGGATTTGATGAAGGGTGCTCCCCTTAATACCACAAACACATAGCAGAAACAGAGAAACAAGAACAATTTGCAAGAATAGAAAATGGGCTTCTTATTATCTCCACAAATGTAGAATTACAAATTTTTAAAATTACAATATACAAAGCCACATGGGCATTCCCCTTACAATATTCTATAGGACAAAGCCTTGAATCATTACCCAGATCTACCCTGAATTGCCCTAGACAACACTACGGGCCTTCTTTATATAGGCAATTTCCACTGCTCAAGAAGGTTCCAGAAATTTAGCCCTTAAGGCTGACTATACATAGAATTATTTTATTTTCACAATTTTTTACAATAGGGTCGGCTTAAAAGAAATACAAATTATGCTTTTAGGTAGCCCAACTTCCGGAGGCCATAAATTTTTAACTGTAGCTCCATTTTTCTATTGTAACCACTTTTCAGAAATGCCATGACGAGATCTACAATGCTTGACAAGCACAAGCATTAGTAAGCTTGGGGTCGATTGCGATCTAGAGCCTCTAAGGCCTTCAAAATTGATCTCAAAGATTTTGTACCCAAAAACTTCAATAACTTCACCAATACTGATGATGTGGCAATGAAACTCAACTAGTAGGCTGAAATGACTGAGATGAACCTCCACTTGTGAAATCAGAACATTTTGAGATTGTATGACCAACTTACTAAAAATAGTAAGTTTCCATAAATAGGAGCTCTACACAAGATAACTCTTATTGAAAACAAAATGAAAAATATTTTTGGGTGATGTAAGATTGCTCTTACACCCAGGATGCTCCTACATTAGACACCTGGGGTAATTTGAGAAGTGACCCTGTCACGACTCAGGTGTGAAGAGGAAAACCAAGATGGTTAACCTCCTCCCTTGTCAGCCATGATGAATCTTCAACAGGTCATCCTTTCCACTTGACCAGATATTCTTCATATGTCATGTTCCTTGTGCTTCTTCCAACATGACTGTCCAGTATATCCTCAATCTCCTTGGTAGTTGAATTGGTTGCTGGAATACTCCACTATGCTATTGTGATCTCATCTTCAACACCTCCCTCATGATACTCCGTTAGATCTAAAATGTTAAACATTGGTGAAATATTCATCTCAGTAGGCAACTCGACCTCATATGCATTTCCTGAATCATGCTTCTTCACTATCTTACATGGCCCAGACCTCTTCATTTTCAACTTGTTATATGTACCAACTAAAAATCACTCCTTCCATAAATGAACCATGACTTCATCTCCAACCTGAAATTCCTTATGCCTCCTTTTCTCATATGCCTGAGCCTTATACTACGCATTCATCTTGGTAATATGCTTCCTCATATCCTCATGGATGTTCTTCGAGTGTTCTGCAAAATCCTTAGCTTCAGCACTACTTATTTCTCCTTTATCTATCATTCTCAACTCAGATGCATTTCTTGGACTACTTCCATATACAATCTGGAATGGTGATTTACCCGTGCTCCTATCGATAGAATTATTATATGAAAATTCTACTTGTGGTAAAATCAAATCCCATCCTGTTGGCTTATCTCCAACCAAACACCTCAGTAAATTTCCCAAACTCTTGTTCACCACTTCTATTTGTCCATCAGTTTGTGGATGATGTGATGAACTAAACTTCAAATCTATCTTCAACTTCTTCCACAATGTATGCCAGAAATACCCAACAAACTTAGTGTCTTGATCTGAAACTATGCTCTTTGGCAAACCATGTAGTGTCACCACTTCTCTGAAAAACAATTATGCTACATGAACAACATCATTAGTCATCTTCCAGGGAATAAAATGTGCCATCTTCAAAAATCTTTCAACTACCACAAAAATTGAATCATGTCCCCACTAAGTCCTCAGTAAACCAAGACAAAGTCCATACTGATATCCTCCTAAAGTTTCTTTGGTACAGGTAATGGCTGATACAACCCTGTATTCTGCTTCACTCCTTTCACCATCTGACATATTCTGCAACTCTATACAAACTTCTTGACATCTTGTTACAACTGTGGCCAATAATAATTCTCACTAACCAAAGCAAGGGTTTTATCACGACCAAAATGTCTAGCCAATCCTCCACTATGCTTTTCCTTGATGAGATTCTCCCTCATAGAACTTCGTGGAATACACAAATGACTCCCTCTAAATAGCATATCATCTTGGTTGATGAAATCCAACCACTTCATTTTTTCTAGAGTAACATGTTCTTTACAAGCTTTCCAACCGTCACCAAAATCAGGATCCTCTGGATATAAATTTTTGATTTCCTTGAACCCAACCACCTCAATCTACATCTATGTCAGCAATAGTTTCCTTCTGCTAAGTGCATTTGCAAACTTGTTAGACTTTCCACTTCTGTGTTTCAAAAAAAATGTATAACTCTACAAAAACTCAACCCATTTCAAATGCCTTTGATTCAACTTTCCTTGACTATTCAAATATTGCAAAGCTTGATGAACAGTATACAAATCAAACTCCTTAGGAAGTAGATAGTGTCTCCACTTCTTCACGCCTAAACTATAGCATAAAATTCTTGATCATAAACAAAAATATTTTCTCTTGGCATCATTCAACTTCTCACTGAAATAAGCTAGGTTTACCCTCTTCGCTCATAACAGCTCGTATTGTAGTACCACTAGCATCACAGTCTACTTGAAACACCTTATTAAAATTTAGAAGTGCTAAAACAGGTTGTTCTGTAACTTTGTGTTTCAATAGTTTAAAACTCTTATCTGCCCCATTAGTCCACTTGAACTCTTTTCTATCTCCTCTCATTATTTCAATCAAGGGTCCACAAATACTGCTAAAATTTCTGATAAAATTTCTGTAAAAGCTAGCCAAACCATGAAAAGTTCTTACCTCTATAACACTCCTTGGAGTAGGGCATTCAAACATAGCCTATACTTTCTCTGGGTCCATTTTTAGACCTTCTTCTGAAACTAAAAATCCCGAATACACTAACTCTTTCTTCACAAAATTGCACTTCTTCAAATTTATCAACAATTTCTCTTCTCTCAGCTTCTCAAACACCATACGAATATGCATCATAGTCTCTTCCAATGTCTTACTAAAGATCCAAATATCATCTAGGTAAACAATGAGAAACTTACCTAGAAACTCTTTCAGAACCTCATTCGTGAGCCGCATGAAAGTGCTCGGTGCATTGGTTAGCCCAAAAGGCATGACTAACCACTCATACAGTCCTTCCTTTGTCTTGAAGGAAATCTTCCATTCATCTCCTTTTCTGATCCGAATCTGATGATATCCACTCTTCAGATCTATCTTTGAGAAATACACAGCCCCACTCAAACCATCCATAATATCATCCATTCATGGCAATGGAAACTTGTACTTGATTGTGATCTTGTTTATTTCCCTAGAGTCTGTACACATCCTCCATTCTCTATTCTTCTTTGGTGCTAATACCGCTGGTACAACACAAGGACTCATATTCTCTATAATCAACCCCTTTTGCAATAACTCATGTACTTGTTTGTTCAGCTCTTCACTTTTTGCTGGTGTCATTCTGTGTGCTGCCTTATTTGACAAACTAGATCTTGGAATCAGGTCCATCTGATGATTGATCTTCCTTACTAGTGGTAATCCATTAGGAACATTATCAAACACAATATCTTGAAACTCATTCAACAAATCTGCAACTTCTACAAGTACATCTTCTACTTCCTCTTTACCAACTTTTGGAATTAAAGAAAAACACACATGCTCATGCCTCATACCATCTAGGAATTTTCTTCCATCAACAAAAGCTATTCTTGCACTACCACATACCTTTTCTTCTATGTCATTCAATGGCTTTAGCTTGTATCACACTCCATCCTTTGTCAAGGAATAGGTATTCGCATGACCATCATGTACAACACACTTGTCAAACTGCCATGGTCTACCCAACAACATATGACATGCATCCATAGATATGATATCACACAGTACCTCATCATGGTATTCACCAATCTTGAACTTCACTAGGCATTGCTCATTGAACATGACCTTATGTTCATCCTACACCTAGGTAATCTAGTATAGATGTGGGTGTTTCTATCTCTTGAGCTTCAAATTTGTCAACATCTCTTCTAACACAAAATTTTTAGTGCTTCCACTATCAATAATCACATCACAACACTTACCCTCACACTTGCATCTAGTACAAAACATGCTTCTCCTTTGCTCAGGTTCATTCTCACCACTCAAAAGGACTCTTTTATTAATCAACATTTTTCCTCTTTAAGCATCTTCAGAATGTGATGATCTGGCATCTTCATCTACATGTGCAAGTCTGGCCTGGCCTTCATTTCTCCTTTCTGTCCTTCCTTAGCATTGAGGACATTCAAATGCCCTATGACCTTCTTCTCCACAGTGAAAACATGTTCCATAGAAGCCTCCTCTTCCAGATCCTTGTCCTCCTCCTCTTCCCCTCTGATCTCTATTATTCTAATCCTGGAAATGATTGGAATTGTTTCCTCTCGTATTTTGACTGCTACTGGCCTCATCCTTCTTTTTCAGATCTTCATTTCGGCCTCCATATGACTGTCCACCAGATCTTCCACTGTGACCTCTTCCATTTTGTCTGCTCTCAAACTTCTTATTCAGCTTTTCCTCTACTTTTAGGGAAAACTAGTATGCCTCTTCAATACTATTCATTCGAACCAAATTCAACTCCTCTTGAATGCTCGGCCTCAACCCATTAAGGTAACAGGCAACTTTCTCCTTATCAGCTTTTGCATGGCTTGTTCTGATGAGGATTCAATAGAACTCCTTTGTATACTCCTGAACAAATCTTCCCACTTGCTTCAAACTTTACATCTTCTTCAGTAGGTCAAGCCCATAATCAACAGGAATGAACTGCTGCTTCAATTTATCCACCATTCGATCCTATCTTGTGATTTTATTTTTCCCTCTTCTATTTCACTCTAATTGAATCTCTTGCCACCAGATCTTCGCATGACCTTTCAGTCTGCCCTTCACAAATTTGACCCTATCAGGATCCTCAATATCTTCATACTGAAAATATTCTTCACATTCATTGATCCAGTCGATCAACTCCTCTAGGTTAAGATTTCTTGAAAATGCAAGAACCTCAATCTTAGGTCTTTTTTCGATCTTGGAAATGGCCCAAAAAAGTTTTTCTTCATTCTAGTTCAAAATTTTGCCTTCTTCTTAATCAGAATTTCCTTCTCCCTCAGCTTCATCCTTACTTTCATCTCTGACATGAAGATTCATTCCTCTACGAATCTCTTTTTGCAATGCTCACACTTGTCTCTAGAGCGCTCTAACCTCAGGTGTTACAACACTAGCTCTTCCGCCATGTTCCCTTCGTGGAGGCATTTTCACGATGCACACTGAAACCCTAACCATGGTCCTGGTGCAAATTGCTTCACAGTCAGCGATCTATTTACACACTCATGAACTCCTGCTTTGATACCACTTGATGAAGGGTGCTCCCCTTAATACCACAAACACATAACAGAAATAGAGAAACAACAACAATTTGCAAGAACAGAAAATGGGCTTCTTATTATCTCTACAAATGTGGAATTACAAATTTTTAGAATTATGATATGCAAAGCCACATGGGCATTCCCCTCACAATATTCTATAGGAAAAAGACTCGAATCATTACCCAGATCTACCCTGAACTGCCCTAGACAACACTACGGGCCTTTTTTATATAGGCAATTTCCACCACCCGAAAAGGTTCCATAAATTTAGCCCTTAAGGCCAAATATACATAGAATTATTTTATTTTCACAATTTTTTACAATAGGGTCAGCTCAAAAGAAATACAAAATATGCTTTTAGGTAGCCCAACTTCTGGAGGCCATAACTTTTTAATCGTAGCTTCATTTTTCTATTGTAACCACTTTTCAAAAATGCCATGACGAGATCTACAGAACCTAACAAATGCAAGCGTCAGTCAGTCGGGGGTCAATCGCGATCCAGAGCCTCTAAGGCCTTCAAAATTGAGCTCAAATATTTTTTACCCAAAAACCTCAATAACTTCCTCCAATACTGATGATGTGGCAATGAAACTCAACTGGTAGGCTAAAAATAGTGAAATGACTGAGATGAACCTCCACCTGTGAAATCAGAACATTCCGAGATTGTATGACCAACTTACTAAAAATAGGAAATTTCTAGAAATAACAGCTCTGCACATGATAGCCCTCATTGAAAATAAAATCAAAAATATTTTTGGGTGATGTAAGATTGCTCTTACACCCAGGATGCTCCTGCATCAGGATTATCCTAAGAATAACAAAGAAAACATTCAGAAGATCTTGAATAGTAGAGTGAGCAAGAGTATTAGAGGAAAAGACTACATGGAATACCTAGTTCAGTGGAAGGATAAGCTAGTTGAAGATAGTTCATGGATTACACAAGCTGAGTTGGATCTTTATGATTTAGGTCAGAATATGATCAGTGCCTAATGTGGACATCAGTTCTTTATTTACCCCAAGTGTCTGATGCAGGAGCATCTTGGGTCTTTGAGAAATCTTGCATCAACCAAAATCCTTTCTTGTTTTTTGTACCTATATGTTCTTTGTATTATAATCATTGTGGTTTTTGGTTTCATATTATGCTAAGCTTACATTATGTTGAGGACCTATTCTGGAACCTTCTCCTATGAGCGCATAAGGATTGGATGGATCGTGTCGAAGTTAGAGTTGTTTTACCTTGCTGTTGGAGTTGTATTTTCCTGCTTTTTGTGTGCTGATTGCACATCATGTAGTCATTGATCCTTAATGAATCATCCTTTGCAATATTAGGGCCTTAAAAAGGACCTAAAATAATATCTTCACCTAAGACCACAAATCCTAATTCATCAGGAGTTAGGAGTTATGACCGTTTTCCTCGGGTATCTTTTTTCAGCCAATTTCATGCGAACCGTGGAGTTTTTCATCTTCTGCAGTTCCGTATGATGAAATGTGATCTTTCTAAGTTAGGGACATGTTCTTGGATCATGTGTGGACCTAAATGTAACCTCACATCGATTTTTGTTCATTATTTCTTTAATTTTTGGTTTACTCTTCCTGGTTGGACCTATAATGTAATTAAATGCCTGACTAGCTGACTTGTGGCTTAGCTGGCTATATAAGAAGCTTAGGTTGTTTAGCCAGTGAGGGGGGCTAATAGTAGAAGAGTAGTAGTAGTAGTAGAAAAGGAGATAATATGCAAGTTAAGACTCTTAATTTATAATTCTCTTTGTATAAGGCTGAAACCCTTAAGGCCTCACAGCTGGGCATGTTGCCTAATTTATTATAATCACACCAGTTGGTTTCCAGTTGCCTTGCCTCATATACATTGTGTTTTCATTGTTCATGTAAATTATATATTGCTTTTGTGTGTAACTCTGAGCAGGGCTTGTTTGTGGATTCAATTTGAGTCAAATCTACTTGAATTTACCCTACCCCTTACCCCTTACATCATATATATATATATATATATATATATATATATATATATATATATATATATATATATATATATATATATATATATATATATATATATATATATATATATATATATATATATATATATGACTATATTCCATTTTTTGGATTAGGAGTTGTTTCAGAAGGGGGGAGTCTCAATTTCCTTCTAGTATCCTCAAACTCCATACTTCACTTCCTCAAATGTTGAGAAGAATATCTAAGACCTTCCCGCATCTATGTGTTTATCGCACTCAAGAGACATCCTATAAATATGAGTACAAAGGGGAAACACAATGGCTTAAGGTTCCAAGCGTTGAAACTATGCTTTGATACCAAAATGTCATGCCTAAAAATTAGGGAAAAACACATAGAACAATTTTTTTTTAATACACAAAAGACAACAAGGTAAAACACTAAGGAAAACTTCAACAAGTATGAACACATGACCCAATAGAAGTTTACTTACAAGAGGTATCATGGCATGCATTGGCTTGCCAACATCCTTTGTTTGTTAACTACATTAGTTTTCTCAAAATCCTAACTAAGTCTCTAAGAAACCCTAACATGGTTCTAACAAGAGATAACAAAAGAGATAAACAAAGGTGAAAATTAAAACTTAAATAATAGTAGAAATTCAAAGGTTGGTTCAACACACCTAAAAGAGTTAAACTAAATAAATGATTAAATCAATTGCATTAGTAACCCTAATGGTTCCTAGCATGAACCGGGTTACTAACTAGGTTAGAAAATGCAAAAATAACATCAACAAATAAAATGATAAAATAAGACCAAGATAATAACCCTATGCGAAAACTAGGGTTATAAAATTATTCCCATTAAAATAATAATGTTCAAATATTTTATTACAAGATATTTTATTATTTACTTAAGACATAAAGTTACCAAGGTTTATTAATTAATCTCAATTATATAATTTAAGGGCATTAAAATAGCCATATAAAACATTAATATAAAATTTAACATTAATGCTAAGGGAGAAATATTTATCTCATTCCCATCTTGGACATTAAATAATCTCCCCCAAATAACCCATTAATTATTAAAATAATATAAACAAATTAAATAGTAAATTTTACCACCAATGTTTTATTAAAAATAATAATGTTCAATTAGAAATGTAAATATTAAATTTTAAATCTGGAAATATCTAATCTCAAGAAAACATTACATTGATGAAATAGGATTATAAAAATATTCCTATGTGAAACCTAGGGTTACAAAGTTATTACCCATTTTAAAGTTATGACAGTTTCAAGTGGGCAATGGAAAAGAAGAGTTTCAGGATTGTAAATAACAACTTGAAAATAGTGGGTTCAATTATTGGGAAAGCTCTGATGGATAATATACGAAGAATGGCACACGCGATTTTGGATTTGATAGTTTCACCACTCCCTTTGGTCCAACCTCCGATTGGCAATTGGCTACCCCCTGGGAATGCAATATAGGTCTCAGACCTGAATGTCACGATTTTGCCTGGTCGTTCCTCTAACACATGACCACCAGTTCAATGTGCGCTTGATGGATGGGAAACTGACAATGTCTTGGCACTGCCTGCAGGATGGGATAAAGCTTGGCGCTCATCTTCCCCCATGGAAGATTGATCAAACCAAAAATTCAGGTGTATAGCATTAGCATGCTTGATAAGCATATTTTGCAATTTTGTAATTTTTTTCATCTAAAATGTGACCTTGGTCTAGGTTGAAATGATAAAATTTAGATGACTTTTGTGTTTTATGGCATCAACCTATAAGGAATTGTGGTTTGCCCGTGTAAACCAATATGTACAAAATGATATATTTCCATATGTGTATATGACTATGATCGCAGGGTTTCTTTATGGCTCTTCCACGAGGGAGTCATTAAACCAGTTTATTAATAAAAATATGGTGGTAACCCCACTTTGGTTTTTAAAAAAATAAAATTTAATTTAAAATACTATGTTTTAATCCCAAAACACAATGTTATCAAAGTTAATTAATTAATTTAAATTAAATATTTAAAAGATTAAATGAACCATAATAAAGCTTTAATATTAAATGTATGATTTAGGCTAAGGGAAAGTTATTTATCTAAGTCCCATCCTAAGACATTAAATAATTTCACTTAGAATAACCTATTAATACATTAAAATATTATTAGTAAATTAAATATTAAATTTAACCACCAACATTTTAATAAAAATAAAAATAAAATTCAATTGGAAATAGACATTAATTTTTAAATTCAAAAAATAGAAAATTCCTAAAATAGTATTAAAAAGAATAAGGGTCCATTTATTAATATCTCAAAATTATCAAATTTAAATTAAATTAAAAATGGCATGCAAAAGAAAAATATTAGAATCCCACTAAATAATAAAATAATCTTTTCAAAATCCCAATGAAAATAAAAATAATAAATAAATCAGAGTTCAAATTAAAGTGACTCTCTAAGGTCAACAGTTATTAAATTAAAATAAGATAGGGATTAAAATCCAAACAGAATCCCACTGAATAAAGAATCTCTTTCAGAATCCCATTGAAAATAAAAATAATAAATAAATCAGAATTCAAATTAAAGTGATTGTCAAAAGTCAATAATCATTAAATTAAAATAAGTGAGAGATTAAAATGTAGACATAATTTAATGATAACTTAATTAAAATTTAAAATTTAAAATGGCTCCAAAAAGCTATCCCCAACCCTAATTCAAAATTAGGGTTAGCCTAAGAATAAAACATCTACCAAGACCCTAATCTCTCATTTAGTTATTGCAGGTTTGGCAAGGAACAAGAAGAAGAAGATTTTCAAGTTTTGTATACACATAAGTGGACATCAAAGGTGTGTATATAAATACATATATATTTATGTATATATACTCTTCCAAAATCAACAAGAGGAAAGATATAGAATAACTAAGTCTATTTTTTTAAAACATCAACATAACAATGTATTCCAATAGGATATATATATCTATGTAAATATATAAGTATATATACAAGACTTTTTTTTAAGCTAACATGATATCAAAATGAAATCTATTCTTACATAGGTAATTAGGAAAGCAAATCTACATTAACTTTTCTTTTTCAACTAAATACTTGAAATAAATTTTGACTACATAGGGAAGAGATTAACAATCATAATAAAATCTATCTTTTTCTTGCATATGGGAAACAAACAAACAAGCCTTTTTTTGCATTCAAAGCATTAAGAATCTTCATTTTTACATTTTCTTTCTTTAGAAATACATAGAAATTTATGTAGAACATTTCATATTCAAATACAAACTTTTACAAGAATTCATCATGCATTTTGGCATTTACATGGCCTTTTACACTACTATTTTACACGTGGATTTTTAGCCCTTTTTGCACATAAAAATCTGCCAGTAAAATTTGACTAAATCTTCTTTTTCTTTAATAAAACCAGCAAGCTTTATCCATTGAAAATCTACAAAAAGAAAGCCACAAGACCATGGAGGCTCACCTCCCAACCTAGGCTATTACATGGCCACCCCCGATCTTGGGGAAATAAAGATGGATGTGGGTAACAAACATGCTTTAAACAGACATACACCATAAAAACCAGCAATCACATATTCACATAAAATTTCCCTCCCAAGGATTTTTACACAATGGGTCACCTTGGACCCATAAGAGAGGTGACGGTGAAAAATATCCAAGTAGGAAAAGTCATAAAAATACAAATCCATGCCTTCAAATAGTCCCAAAACCAAATACCATTTTCCTTCAACAAGGCCGAAAACCAAATACCATATTTTCCTTCACAAGGCCTTCACAAAAACACCATTTCTTCTATTTTCCATACACAAGAATCAACCCTTATGACCCCCAAATATGTAGATAACAGAAATGGCAACATGGAACCCATACATCCATGCCTCATCCACTTCCTCCATGAGGAAGGACTTTACACTAAATGGACATTCCCAACTAAAGCCCTTCACCCATCAAGGTTGTCTTCCCTCCCAAGGGTAAGTTTAGCCATGAACACCCAAACAAAATAAGAATACAAAAATAAAACCAAAAAATAAACATAGACAAGAATCCATGAAAGGCAAGCATGAAGCTTCACAAAAATCATAAACAACATCTCACAAAATTTTGCATATTCCAACAAGTACATAAAACGAGTCTTCCATGAAAGGGCATCAACCTTTCTCCAAGCTATGGCAATGAGGGTTCGAGAAGAGTTCCCTTCCTAAAAGTCTTTCTTGCTAAGTCTGCCAAAACTAGCTAAGTCCACTAGAAGTCTCCAAAATTGGAGTGTGGGCAATCAACCCACCAAATTCCTCTCCATCCCACTAAAAAGAAAAACCCTACCTAACCTCAAAGGTGATTGGACACACTATCCAAGGGTTCTCTCTACAACAAGAGAGAAATTCAAAATTGCAAAGAGAGGGAGACATGACACATTTCCCAATTTCGTCACATTCTAAAAAGACATTTTTAGAAGAGGAAAAAATGGTCCAAAAACATCCCATTGGTCAAAATTGGACCCCCAACCCAAAGTGACGCAAGGGAGGATGGGGAGAGGGGCCAAATGCACACCCTAACCAGATCCACCTTGCAAACATCACACACAGAAAAAACAAACACACAAGTGAGAGAGAGAATGCAGAAACTTTCATATATTATCTTTAAATTGATTCATACATGTCGGGTTGTAAGGCCTTCCTAGTTCAGGCTAGATATTAAGGTATGTGCAAGATCATGAGGGGTCAAACTATGCCCTTAAGTGGTAATGAAAAATCAGAAAATCAGGGTTAGTCAACTTGACATGAAAATTTCAACTAGCTATGAACCTAATATCAAAAAGTTGTAAGAATAGAATCTATAGAAAATTGAATGTAGTTTCTAAACTACTAGGCCTTTTTTGAGAAAAAGTTAGTATGATTGGTGAAAAGTATAGATTTCAATGTAGGAGTACAAAAAATTTTGGAAAAAAATAAGAAGTAGGTGTATGTCTAACCACTTTAATCATAATCAAATGATAATATTTTATTATAAGATTTTATATATAAGTAGTTGACTCATGCCTGGATGTGATGCATATTTTTTTCTAATTTTATTCCAAAAAAATAATTAATTATGAATTTCTTGCTACAACATTTTTAGAATAAAAAAACTCCCGTGTCTGACCACCTTAAGTCATTCAAAACTTTACAAAATTCAATTTTTATTTTTTTTCCTTATAGTAGGCAAAGCATAGAATGTGATGCATTTTTTGGATTTCAAAAATGTTATACCATCTGAAAGTTATAGTATTTTTTCAATCAGTATATAAATCAACACTTTAGAGGTAGCTCAATTAGAAAATAACTAATAATTACTTACCGAATTCAAAATTTGACAGCAATTATATCGATAGAAAACTGATAATCTCCTTAAGATACCCTTTTCATTTTATCAAATTCAGGTGAAAAAAAGTCATTAGCTACATTGTCAAAGTTTTGAACTGACATTGCCACTTTTTGGCCCCTCATGATCTTGCACATACCCATTACAATCAAGTACATAAGTCCTCTAACATGTGAGGATCTACCAATAATCTCTAATATTACAACTTCTATCTTCTATAAAAAACTAACCCCCTAAACTCTAACCAAAAAACTATATTTATACAAGAGGCTACTGAACAAGTCGGCCATTAGATCCACCATGAATGAAAAGAATGACCAGATCTAGGTCCACACACTTCCCAATGATAGATGTCTTTATTAAATATGCAACCATAATTAAGTACAAGAGTCAGCCTCAACAAGAATTCAAAATAAACAACTCGGTAAGCAAGGGTAACTAAGCACCAGACAAGCATCACCGAGCACTAGAGAGATAACCGACCAACACCGGTAAATAAAGAAAACTGAGTAACACCGAACCAACTCGGTCAAAGAAGGAACTGAGCAACATAGAGAAAACAAAAACATGTTTTTGGTGACATAGGATTACCAAGGACCCGAGATGCTCCTGCATCAGACACCTAGGGTTATTTGAAATGATTCGCTGAATCATGAAACAGGTACGATCTTAACTGCATCCAACTTAGATTGTGAAATCCATGAACTATCTTCAATCGGTCTATTCTTCCACTTTACTAGATATTCCATATACTGTTTACCTCTTGTACTTCTGCCAATTATTTGCTCCAAAATATGCTCAGCTTCTTCTATTGGTTTCTTAGGATAATCATTTGGTACTGTCATTTCTTCATCTGACTCATGATACTCATATAAATCAGCAATGTTGAAAATAGATGATATATCCATGTCATCGGGTAACTCAATCTCATATGCATTACCACTGTCAAATCTCTTCAAAATCTTACAAGGTCCAAACTTCTTCATTTTCATCTTCCCATATAAGTTCCAACAGGAAATCAACCTTTTTTCAAATGAACCATTACTTCATCACCAGTTGCAAAAAGTCTTATGTCTTCTTGATCTATCAACTCTGTCTTTGTATTTCTGATTACTCATTTCCAGATTATATTTCACATCTTCATGCAATATCTTCATGTACTCAACAAACTTTACTCTTTTAGCACTCCTCTTTCTTTCATCAATAATGTCTCTCAAATCTAATATACCTCTTGGTTGTATGCCATTTAGAATCTCAAAAGGTGTTTTTCTAGTACTCCTATTCACTGAATTATTGTATGCAAACTCTTCTTGTGCCAACACAGAATCCCAACTACTTGATGTGTCTCGAACTAAACATCTCAAAATATTTCCCAAACTTCTATTCACAACTTTTGTCTATCCTTCGGTCTATGGGTGAAATGTAGAACTATATTTCAACTCCGTGCCAAACTTTCTCCAAAGGGTCTTCCAAAAGTATCCAAAAAATTTACTATCTTGGGTAGAGATAATACTCCTTGGTAATCCATGTAATCTGAAAATTTCCTTAAAGAAAAGATCTTCTATATGTACTACGTTTGATGTCTTTCTACAAGGTATAAAATGTGCCATCTTTGAAAATCTATCCACAACAACAAATATAGAATCATTACCTCTTATTGTCTTCAGTAAGCCAAGAATAAAATCCATACTAATGTCAATCCAAGGTTTCTCAAGAACATAAATCGGTGTATACAATCTACTATTAGGACTTACTCCTTTTGCAACTTGACAAATTCCACAACTTTTCATAAATTTCTGAACATCTTTATACAGCTATGGCCAAAATTATTTCTCCTTAAGCAAATTCAATGTTTTATCAACACCAAAATGTCCAGCCAAACCACTACTATGTTTTTTCTTTTATCAAATTAGTTCTCATTGGTCCTCTCGGTATACACAACTCAATACCTTTAAACAACATACCTTCTTGAATGAAATATTCTTCCTATTTAGTACTTGGTTGATCTTGAATAGGTACTCTACACTTTCTCCATGACTCAAAAAAATCAAGATCAAATTCATAAGAATATCTCATGTCATCAAAGACAAGAACTTCAATTTTCATTGTGGTCATCATAGATATCCTTCTACTCAATGCATTAGCAACTTGGTTAGTGACTCCAGTCTTATGATTTATCACAAATGTATAACTCTACAAATACTCAACCCATTTCATATGTCTCTGATTCAACTTATTTAGACTACCCAAATATTGTAAAGCCTTATGATCGGTATATGAAACAAATTCACTCAATATCAAATAATGTCTCCATTTCTTCAGTGCTTGAACAATAGCATAGAATTCTTGATCATACACAGAGTATTTCCTTTTTGCATCATTCAATTTTTCACTAAAGAAAGCAACAAGTTTACCTTCTTGACTCAACACAGCTCCAATTTCACTTCCACTTGCATCACATTCTACTTGAAATACCTTATTGAAATCAGGCAATTCCAAAATAGGATACTCAACAACCTTCTACTTTAGAGTCTCAAAACTTTTATCAGCTCCATGTGTCCACTTGAACTCTCTTTTATCTCCTCTCATATTCTCAGGCATAGCATTAGAAATTGAACTGAAATTCCTAATGAACTTTTGGTAAAAACTTACCAAACCATGAAATGATCTTACCTAGCTATCATTCTCAGGTGTAGGCCAATTCAAAATAGCTTCAAAATTTTCAAGATCCATCTTGAAACCATTAGCTAAAATCACAAATCCCAAATACACAATCTCCTCTTTCATGAATGAACACTTATTCAGATTTATCAACAACTTTTGTTCTTTCAATCTCTACAATACTTGTTTAGCATGCAACAAATGTTCTTCTCTGGTCTTACTGAATATCAGAATATCATCTAGGTACACAATCACAAATTTACCCAAGAATTTCTTCAAAACTTCATTCATCAACCTCATAAAATTACTCGATGCATTAGTTAAACCAAAAAGTATAACCAACCACTCATACAAACCTTCTTTTGTCTTGAAAGCAGTCTTCCACTCATCACCTTCTCTGATTCTGATTGGATGATACCTACTTTTCAAATCAACTTTGGTAAAATACTTTGCTCAAGTCAAAATATCCATTATGTCATCCATTCTCGGTATAGGAGACCTATATTTCATTTTTATCTTGTTGATTGCTCTGGAATAAGTACACATTCACCATTCTCCATTCTTCTTTGGTGCCAATACCGTAGGTACTGCACAAGGACTCAAACTTTCTGTGATCAAGCCTTTCTGCAACAATTCTTGAATCTGTCGGTTCAATTCTTGATTCTCAGTAGGTGTCAACCAATGTGGTGCCTTACTTGGTAAAATAGCTCCAGGGATTAGATCCATGCAATGATCAATACTGATCTTCAGTGGAAAACCATCAGGTACATTATTAGAAATAATTTCACTTTACTCGGTGAGTAACTTATCAATCTCCTTAGGGACACTATGCTCTATTTTCTTACTCAGTTTGTTAGGGATCACAGCAAAATATACATCATTCTTCTTCAAATCCTTAACAAACTTTCTTCCTTCCATCAAGAAAACTTTCACAGATGTGCAAACATTACTAACAAGTGCTTCAATAAAAGGCAACAAAACTTGTCTCCTTCCATCAGCCCAAATAGTATATTTATGCAATCTTCCATCATATATAGCATGTCTATCATATTGGAAAGGTCTACTCAACAAAATATGGCAATACTCCATAGGCATGATATCACATAACACCTTATCATAGTACTTTCCAATTTTCAAATTCACATAACATTGTTCACTTACCAAGAGTGTATTCTCATCTTTGATCCATAAAATCTGATAGGGCTTCGGATGTTCCAACCTTTTCAACTGCAACTTTGTGACCATACCCTTAGATTCCAAATTCTCTAAGCTACCACTGTCAATGATTATCTTCCAAACTTAATCAAAAACTCTACATCTAGTCTTGAACAAACTTTTCCTTACCGGATCTTCCTTATTACTTTCACTCCAAAGTGTTCTCCTTACCATCAATTTATTTTCCTTCTCAGGTTCATTCGGTGACTCTTCTTGCACCAAGGCATTTCTATTACTACTGACCTTCTTACTTGCATGTGTAAACTCAAAAGATCTATGTCCTTATTCTCCACAATTGTAGCAAGTTCCTCAGAAACCACCTCTGTTATAACCACCTCGATAGTTATTGCCTCTACCTCTAGATGAACTTTCACCTTTCCACTCGGTCTTGCCTTTATCTAGATTTGTCTTTTCAAGTTCAGATCTACTATTTTCACCATAAGATCTACCTCTTCCTATAGGGAATCTACCACCTCTACCTCTTTGTCTTTTCTCATGTCTCTTGTTCAATTTCTCCTTAGCTTTCAATGCAAATTGATAAACCTATTCAATGTTCTCCAATTTGACCAAACTGATTTCTTCTTGGATGGAAACTCTCAAACCATTCAGGTATCTAGCAATTCTTTCTACATCATCTTCATCATGTCCAGATCTGATATCTAATCTATAGAATTCCTCAGTATATTCTTTTACTGAGCTATCTTTATGTCTCAAACTTTGCATTCACCTAGCTAGGTTAATCTGATAATCACAAGGTAAAAAGTTTCCTTTCAATTTATTCACCATTTTATTCCATGCCTTAATTTTTCCTTTGCCTTTCCTCTTTCTGTCTAACTGCAGATGTTCCCACCACAAGGATGCATGACTTTTCAACTTTGTGCTTACAATTTTCACCTTCTTTTCCTCAAGTACATTCTCATACTCAAAGTACTTTTCCATCTTGGTGATCCAGTCCACCAATTCATCACAATCTAGTTTTCCACTGTACTCAGGTGGATTAAAGTGTGATGTAGACTTTAGATTTGTCAAAGCCTTCAACAATATTTTCTCACCTTGATCCATCACAAGTGCAGGTTCTACATCACCTTTTTCTCCCTCAATTTCATGATCACTAACATCTTCAAGATGTCTTCCTCTTCTCTGGGCTATTTCAACAGCTTCTAATCTAGCAACAAGTTGTCTCAACATGTCTTCCAATCCTATATCTGCATCTCACATTCCATGAACCATCTTGAAACCCTCTATAATTGCAATTCAGATCGTGCACAATCTTCTACCCCACAAAAAATCAACTAGGGCTTGACAAGAAGGAACCCTCAAACTTAGATTTTCAAACCTAGATCTAGATCTCACCTTGCTTTGATACCACCTAGTGTAAGATAAATTCACCAAGTGCCAGAGAGATAACTGAACAACACCAGTAAACAAAGGAAACCAAGTAACACTGAACCAACTTGGTTAAATAAGGAATCGAGAAACATAGAGAAATAAAAACATATTTTTGGTGACACGGGATTGCCAAGGACCCGATTTGCTCCTGCATCACAAAGTGCACCTATGTGGTTATCTCATTTTAACCCTAACCCCTAGGGCTACATTTAACCTCTCGAAATTTCACTAAGAGTTGACCCATGGAAATTTGAAATAAGATTCCCTCCCAAGGCTCAACAACTAAGATACCTAACCTTGGGATACTACAAGGTGACTCAAAGGTGGAAGAGAACCAATAAATAATTTACTTGGCCATGCCAACTCACATACACGTGTCAATTGACACCACATAAAGTTACTACACACATGGCATGCCAAGTAGACATAAATTTAAAATAAAAATAAACAAAATTTAAATAATACATTTAAACATTACTTTAGAACATTATTATATAACAACAAGGTTATTTCTCCCTTTGGAGTTAACCTTGGCTTTACAATATTTTCACATGCATCCATCTTTAATTTCCCCTTATTTAATCCATGTTCAATTTCATGTACATTAGATAAAAATATTAGTAGCTCATGAAAAATCAAATGACATATACATATAAAATACATCATGAATAATCATACTCACATACATTACATAATCCAACCGCATCTGCACTACATCACAATAAATTTACATAATATCAAGAATACATTTCTTAATTTCAAATCAAGTTAATTCAAGAATACATAAATATATTAATTAACCTAATTCATTAACCATGATCATCTCACATTAACATTTATTGCATCAACATGAAACTAAAACATAATACTCAAAATTAATTAATTTATCAAATACCATAACATCGAGATCTAAAAATCAAAGCATGGAAATATATCCTAAATCATCATCCACAGAAAATAGATCATATAATCAACTTACAATTTTCACAAAATACTATAATTTTGACTCATCCATTGTTAATTTCCTTTACCACAAAATCTCTAGGAATAGAATATTCACAAGCATATCAAATAGCCTTTCATAATGAAGATAATATTAACATTTCAATTGATTTAATAATCACTTCTAATTACATTTCTTGAATCACTAACCAAAGAATAATACTTGGAATTTCTTTCTTAACATTAAGACGTAAAATCAATTTTCTATTAATTCACATCTCAACGTAATATAAATTCAAATTGTCATTTGAGTAAACATTTAGATCCAATAGTAACATTTCAATATTCATAAAGGGTACATTCTACGTACTCAATTCATCACTCAACACACTTTCCTACTGCATTTCCACAAGGAAAACAACATTTAACTTTGTTAGAATATATATCACACCTTATTATTATTTAAATTTCCTTGTTCTAATTTAATTCCCACAAAACATGCACTCAATTGCACTATCAGAAAAATTAGTTGAATTTAATTAACTCTATTGTAAACATAGAGCATCCTAGAATTATTGACATGAGTACATAAGAAACATAAAAAATAGTACATCACGAATCAGAGGTCAACCCGCTATCCATCAAAATATAAATCCATAATGCATCAACATAGATTTTCTAATTACAGAGTCTATAATGCAGAAAAATAAATACAATGATAGGATTGGGGTACGGTCCCTTAATACAACTGTCACAACCCCCAATGATAACCTACTGATTAACATAAGATAAAGCTAAACTAGGTGCATCTCATGATGCCATCATAAAAAATTGTGTGGATAACAATCATTTCATACTCAGGACCAACTCATCCCTATCTCTAAGTGTCACTAGAATACAATCCAAGACCACACCCTATGCCTCCTAGTTCATGCAAGGCATCGAAAATATGCTCCAAAAAAAATCCTCATGGTAGATTTACCCTCACATGGGATCAACATGACTTTAGCCTTCGAGTGTGATAGTCAAAACCACACCATTAGGATATTCATGCAAGGAGGCATATAAGGGAGGCACTACAATAGCCAAATCATCAAATCCACATGAGATAATAAGATGTGTTGACATAAATGAAAACCACTAATTACAACAACAATGATATAATCAACATCATGTTCCAGCACCAAGATAATTCTTCATCTAAATTCCTTATAATATCATCATGGGTAAATCCAGTACATAATGTACCCACTCAAATTTTTCTTCTTCCTGAGATAACTGATAAAACCTTTAGGAGAAAATCATTTTCTAGGTGCTCTCTTCTTCATGTTATAATATCCATCTGTGGCAACTACAAAATCTCAAAAGAGTAGTTTTCTTGGCATGAGTGATCTCTTTCCATATGAGCTTAAATTTGTAAAACTTGAATATTATAATTGTCTCACAATCTCAAAATATGCCACTTTGTCTGATAGAAAATTTGGTAATAATAAAGGTCTGTCCTCAAACCCAAAAATCCTAATCATTGTACAATTTGTAAATGAGTACCAATATCCTAAATTGTGGTTAACTTTCTTCCTTACATAATAATACTTAGGCCTTAGAAATTTCTTGATCTCAAGGAAGAAGGAGTTATCACATGGGTGATTAAAGAAAATATATTATTTTTTTGACAAAATACTCTTCAAATTATACATAATTAGATCCTACATATCTATTATCCCAAATTAATTTCCATAAATGCACAAGCTTTGGTTTTCTTTATTATCCACTACACAATCTTGAGTTATTTAGGCCACATACCAATTTCCTAACTAGAATACACTACCATGTGCATGAGGAGGGAGTAATATTTGAAATATATCTAAGAAGGGTTAATCTAGATATCTCTTAACCCTACATCAATTTTCCTTTCTAAATAATCACCATAGTCAAATGACCGAGCATTATGAATTTTCACATCAACAATATCTACCATTGGGAAAATGGACATGAACTCAAGAGCCTCATTTCCTAATACATGGCTTGATGACTAGTAAGTATAATTCTAAAGATATCTATCAAATATTTCAACATGGAATGGATTTTCTTCATTATCTCCAAATTTTGCCAAGTTATTTCCATCTTCCCTAGGTCTATACAAGGGTATCCTCCATCCTTTATGAGTGGTTTCCATCTGGGCATATTCATTATTGATCTCCTCATAATTATTGGGTAATTACATTTGTAATCCAAATCAAATACTACTAAAATGTAATCTCTACTAATTGGTATAAATCATAAACCTTAAGGTTTACAAATTATCTTAGTTTCTATATTGTAATGTTTTTCCAAGAGCCGTATTAGGTCAAAATTTACAAAAAAGTTTGGTACAACTAGTTTTCCTAAATTGATTTTTCAAGGATTATTGACTAGTTCATGTCCATCTCTACTTTTATAATGGAAAATGAATAAATTGTAACCCTTGATAGACATCCAAATATCCGCTAAGTCCTTTTTTTGTCTTCTAATCTTTCAATGTCAAGCTACAATTGAGAACTTCTTCTTGACCTAGGTCTTGAACCAAGAAATTGATCAAGAAGATATTGGTGTACCTTCCTCTTCTTAGTATCCTCTTCTACCTCTTGTTGTGATTTGATCTGTTCTGGTTCAAGTCTTTTGGTATCATTTTTTTTTGTCTTTTTTCCTTTGGTTTCTCTATTATTTTATGTTATATATAAGAATATAATTGGAAAACCTAACATAAAATTATTCCCATAATGACAAAGATTCTTAGAGTGAGAAAACCTGATACTTACTTGGATACAAATTTCAGAATGACTTCACTGATCACCAACCCAACTGGTTTTCCATTGTTTCTCTAGAACTTTGATCACTTATTTTGGGCTGAATTCATTTGATGTTTTTTAGTTGATATATTCATATAAATTTTCCTTGTGCAACCATTAATGTCTATACTAGTAATTAATTTTTTTGAATTTTGAAATTTCATGCTGATGTTACCCTATTCATCAATGAAACATGTTAAAAATACTCCTAATCTATCCTCTTTAGTTTGGTTTCATTGTTTCTTATAGATCCTTTTTTATCATTAAGTCCTTTCAAATTTATGTTTGATTTAGGATCTCGTTGGACTTCTTCTTATTTGCAAATTGATCAATGAGAGTTCTCAATAGTCTTATCAAAAAATATGTAACCTTCCATGGACCTTTTCTCTTGATTTTTAATATTTTGGGGAGACAAATATGAAGTCTCTCTAACATTTTTGTGACTTAGTCCTTCAAGAAAACTAAAGGATATCCTCCCAACATGACATATCTCTTTGATGTGTCTACAATCTGGCTTCATCATATGTTGTGTATTTAGTTGAATCATTGGTAGCTTCATGTTTCACTTCTTCTCTATCATCTAATTTATCCTTCTTAACTAAAAAATCACTTTTCATGATAGGAAATAATGAATCTTATTTTGGAATGTGCACATATAATGGTCTTTAGTAAGAGATACATGAATTTCTCTCGATAGTAACCTAGTTATCATCATCATGAAGTACATGACATGAGAAATCATTGGTAGAAAAAGATCTCACTCCAAAACTGATAGTCTCCTTGATGCATCCTATCCATCCTTTTATTCTCACATGTTGGGGTGTATTAATGTGAATCCTTCTGATGATATCATCATCCTTTATCGGGCTGACTTAAATAGTTAGAGAGACTTGAGGAAGTCATCTTGATAGTATAAGTCTCTATTATGTAAATTATCTATTCTATATTTAATTTTTTTATCGAGGAGACCCGTCACTTTTCTCTTCGATGTTGTAGAGTTATCCTTCATTTCGAGGACTTATACTATGAATAAGTAGTGAGAAAATTCTATCTAATTTCATATGTTATGCCTATGAGACTCCTTTTTCTCAACAAACAAGTTTACTTTATTCCTTCATTCAATGGGGTAGACTTTTAAGTTATCCCTTCAATATATATCCTTTAGTGGAAATCATTTCTCATTAGAGTGGCCTACATACTCGGTGAGACATACAAGAAGTTACATGCCTTCTTGATGTATTCTTTTAACCTTTCTCCTCCATCACTATGACCTATATTTGTTTTTGTCACATTAAAAAGGTTCCCTCAAATTTAGGAGTCCTCCTCATGATTCTAATCCTATTGTTTATTTTAAAACCATTAAAAGGATATTTAGAAATTTATTCCAATGACACCTCAAACCCATCATTATCAATGTGACTCTTATAATCATTGTGATATAAGAGAATTTATTCCAAATTCAACACTCTCTTTTATGAGTGTTGTAGGAAATATGAAGCAAGCACCTGAGAGGGGGGTGAATATGTCACTTCCAAAAATACTTAAACCTTAAAATCCTTAATACCTTAAAATATAAAACCCTTATTATTGATTTGAAAAATGTAAAGCATGTAAAATCAAATAAAAAAATATCAACACGACATAACACAATTTTTTTTATCAAGGAAACCCATATTAGGGTGAAAACCAATATTAGGGTGAAAACCAAAGTGGGGCTGAAAACCACAACAAGACCAATAGCTTTTTAGAATTATAATATACTTATTACAATATAGAGAATGTACATGCATTCAAGAATTCTTAATATAGTTCACTACTCAATTTTCCTTGGTTACCCACCCTAAGGAAGTCTCACTGATTTACAATCACAATTTAGACACCAATATGTGAATTCATGAATTGTATGATAGCATCTACCTATGCCTTGGTTAGTTCCATTTCAATACAATTAGATCCCTCTCCGAAATTATCCCTACCAAATCTAGATGATAAATCCATCCCTTAGTATATTTATAAGAGTGGATCACTAGAAACCTCGTGCGTCCACAATCCTCCAAAAATAGGAGCATCCACACAAGAACTTAAATCAAACCATAATTCACAATATTTATCAAGAAATAGGTTGACAAAACCTAATCTTCAAACGTTCAACTCTCAATGCCAAAATCAACCATCAGGATCACTGCAAACATGCTAAAGATTTCTTATATCTATCAATAACACCTCTAGATCATCACAATACCCTAAAATGTTTTACCAATCTCACACAAACTATTTTATTAACTTTTCTTGACATATCATCTAAGGACTCAAAATAATAACTTAAATCCATTGAAATTGGTCACCCTGATCAATGTAACACAACTTGATAAAATAACCATGTCAGTAACTGAAAATTGACATGAACTATGTAGAGAACCTCTACATCACTCTATGAGTTGAAAGACTTCTCATCTTTAGTAATCTTTCTTCACCATTCATCTTAACATACTGCGTTACTGGAAAAACTATATATTTGACATACAAATTATATAATAGATATAAAAGAATACAAACATTATTATTAAACATCCAAACATCATATTAGACATGTGATGGGAAAAATAATAAATCAATAATGCAATCATAAATCAACAATACCACCAAAAATATCAACAATATATTTTAGAATCTCTCTAACTATTATATGTTTCCTCACCTCTTCTCCATCTCTACTCAACTTGGGAAAAAGATCTCCTTGGTTCCATTCTGACTACCTACTCTTTTCTTCATCAATTTCTCCCCCTGGATGTAGACAATTCTTTTTTACTAGAATTCTTTCTTATGTGCAAGTATATAAACTTGTTTTCATTTTATTATCTTCTCTTCTTCACATATACACTTGCTCTTCATAGTTGATTATTATTCAGATATTTTCTCTCTCTCTCTCTCTAATTGTGCTTTCCATAGTTTTTTTAACATCTATTCTCTCTCCCCCTTTGACATCAATGAAAAAGGTGTATCATCTATTGTGGGCCACTAAAACACATCCAACATCTTAAATATTAGATTCTTGATCCATAGTTGGAACTTGATTTCTACAATTCCTTGTAGGTCTCTTCAAACACATTTACCTTATCACTCTCACTACTCCCCTTGAGTAGAAACCTCCATAGATAAATCCAATTATAACATTATTATTTAGAGCATACTAGACTAACGTAATCCATTACATCTTAGTTTTGATCAAGAGGGTTTATTACCCCTATCTTTCCTTCAAGAGTAGGATCTTTTCCAATATTTTATCTTCTCTTTTTTCCCTTGGATTTGTTTCTTCCCTTTTGTCTTTTATCATCTTTATTCTCCTTCTCCTTTCCATTGATATCTTTTTGTCTACCTTTTAATTCTTTACCTTTCTTGTTAACTTGCTTTATCTTATTCATGCCTCTCTTTTTCACATTCTTAACTTCACTGTTCTCTTGGATATTATTGTCCAATCCAATTTGACTATACTCATCTAGTTGTATGTCTCTACAATTTCTAAAAATATGTATAGACATGTTTCTCTAAGACATATGACAATCTTTTGTTTATTGTCTTCATTCCTCATAATAGCACATGAACATCTTCCTATTTTCCTTGTGATAGTATCATTTTTTCTTCTTTTATCAGTGCATATCCCTAAGATATGTTTATTCCTTTTATATCTATGAAAAAGGAATTTTCCCTCTATAGTTTAAGGATCTATATCCAAACTTTCCACAATCAAAAAATTACCACTAGAGTTTTGAGATTTAGGTCTTCTTACTATATTATTCTTGGTGTTGTTCCTCTTCTTGGCCTTGTACTTTTGTCCTCTATCTTTGTTATCTTTTCCTTTAGCTTTGGTATTTTTTCCTTTGGCTTTAGAATTATTTCTTTTAGCTTTGGGCTTCTATCCTTTGGCTTTATACTTCTATCCTTTATCTTTTGGCTTTGTTCCTTTATCTTTTTTCTTCTTGGCTTTGTCTTTCTACTTTTTAGCTTAGACTTGTCTTGACCAGATTTGGAGCAATCTCCTTTCACAAGTCTAACACCATTGTTCTCTCTTTCAAGAAATTATTCAAGCTTGGTTTCTTTGATCTTGAGCTTCTCCGTGGAATCATTTGTAGTTTCAATTTCATCCTTGACAGACCTAGACCATTCATCATCAATTGGCTCAACCTTTGGAATTAGACAAACCTAATCTTTTTCAACCCTTCTCATCTAAAATCCCTTATTTCTATCACCAATCTTCTTTCCTTCCTTCTTATTCAATCTCATATACCTTTAAGTTTTTTACCCTTTCTATAGTTTTTCTACTTCTTCATCTTCTCCACTTGTGTAGGCCTTATCCTCTACACTTTCTTTCATACTTGGACTTTTGTTCTGCACTTTCTGATTTTGTCTCTGATCCTTACTATATATCCTTCTGATGTTCACATTCACTAGTCCTTGCTAAATTCTCAAGACTTTCATCCACTTTAACATTTTTTCTTTCTACCATATTCTTTAGCCTCTTGTTATAACACCTATATTCCTTTCTCTTGGTGGAATAACTAAGGAATATTCCTTCATCACTCCTTGCATCAAACTTTCCTATATCTTCATCTCTCTTTATATAATATTTACTACCAAAAATTATAAAATAATTGACAATAGGTACATTTACATACCAAAGTAAATAAGGTTTCTTACCAATGTTTCCTTTTATCTATGCTCAGTTAAGAGTATATACTACAGTGTTGACCACTTCTCTCCAGAACATTTACAAAATGTTTCTTTCAATTATCATGGTTCTTATTGTTACTAGAATTGATTTGTTCTTCCTTTCTACCATACCATTATGTTGTGGGCTTCAAAAAGTAGAAAACTGTCTTTTTATGCCATGCATCTCACAAAATAAATTGAAGTCACTTGATGTGAATTCACCTCCCTTCTTTGATCTCAAGCACGTTAGATTTAGTCATGTCTCATTTTCCACCATGGACTTGAAAACCTTAAACTTTTGAAAGGATTTTTAATTTTCATCTAAAAAGGTCACCCATACCATCTTTGAGTAGTCATTTAATAAGAAAGATAAAATATCTATCACCTTAGAAACCTTTTATTATTACAGGACCACACAAGTTAGTATGAAAAATATCTACCAAACCATTAGATTTTTTAGATTTGGAATGGAAAGTAACCCTTGTTTTCTTACCCAATTGGCATTCCTTGCATGTAGTATTGATAGGATTTTTCACTCTAGGAAAGTCCCAAACAATAGAATTAGAACTTTTGTAAACAATATTTTCAAATTTCACATGACACAATCTCTTATGCCTATCCAAATTTCATCTATTTGAGATATCAAATATGTCTTATGACCACTATTCAAAAGAAATATATTACCTCTTATTTTGGATCCAGTAGAAATATCCTTTCCATAGTCATTCAAGATCTTACATATGTCATCCTTGATATGAAATCTATATCCTTTATCCATGAGCTGACCAATTAGAAGAAGATTATGCTTCAAACCTTCTACATATAATACATCATCAGTGTTACTTTTACCATCCAAAGTAATTGAAGCTCTACCTTTGATCTTTCCACTAGATTTGTCACACAATTTCACTTCACCACCATCATACTTATCATAGCTTACCAATTTACTCTTTTCACTAGTCATGTGGTGGAAGCATCCACTATCAATCAACCACTTATCTTCATTTCCAACTTGAGTAGCTAGTTCTTTCTCTTCAACAACATCATTAGAAATACTAGAAGTTATTAAAATATCAGTCTTAGGATAATCATCTTTGTTATTGGAAATGAATGTTAATTCATCATCATCCTTGTTAGCTTCATCAAATTAATCATCAATAATACCATCATCATCTATATCATAATAATACCTTCTTTCACTAGGGCTAGGCACATACCTTTCCTTAGGAATTCTAGTAGGGAACCTAGATGCATAATGTCCTTCCTTACAACATGAAAATAATTTGAAAGGAAATTTTCATTTATACTTACTAGTAGTAGGAGATTTTTATTGCATCCTTTTTACAAACTCTTCTTCCAACTCTTCAATCTCTCTATCTTCTTCTTCCATTTCCTTCATCTCATTTTCTTATATTGACATTCTCCTCGTAGGCTTCTCTATTAGATCTAATCTCTACATGTCCTTCCTTGTTGATGTGGCTTTAAATTCTCTCTTTTTATTGGGTAGTGCACTACCTAATGCACTTAATTCAAAGGATGTAAGCTTCCCCACTATCTTATCTCTAGTCACATTTGTTACCATCCTTATTTATTCAATAGATACAACCTTGTTGTCATAGGTAAGAGGAAATGTTATCAAAATTCTTGAAACAATCTCATCTTCATCAAGTCTTCTTCCAGTACATCAGATAGAACAAACCATTTTTTTTATTTTCAATATATAGGATAAAATGTTCTCCTCTTCACTCATGTTCATAGCTTCATACTTTTCTTTCAAGCTTTGTAACTTGGCCCTCTTTACTGTTGTGTCTCCATAAAGAGTCTCCAACTTCTCCCATATCTAATTAGTTATCTCCAATTCTATGATAGTGGTCATCTCCGCATTGGTCAATGGCCTCAAAAAAGATTCATTTTCCTTAATTTTTTTCTTTTCCTCATTGATCTCATCAGGAGTTGTAGGGTTTTGAGGAGGGTTGTATGTTTTCTTTGTAATCTCCCAGCAATCTTCATCAATGCATTTGAGATGTAAAATCATGTAGTTCTTTCATAATGTATAGTTGGTTCCATTAAATCTTGGATTATCCTTCTTGTATGATTCCATGTTTAGATCTCCCTCAATTTGTTAGGGTTCCTTCAAGGGATTAGGCTCCACTATCAATTATAGTAAATAGGAAGCAATAAATTGAGGGGAGTGAATCAATTTCTTCCAAAAACACTTAAACCTTCAAATCCTTAAAACCTTAAAATATGAAACCCTTAATTACTTAAATCCTTGTTATTCATTTGCATAATGTAAAGCATGTACACTCAAATCATAAAATATCAACACCACATAACACAAATATTTTTATCGTGGAAACCCAAATTAGGGTAAAAACCATGGTGAGGTTGAAACCCACAATAAGACTAATACCTTGTTATAAGTATAAGCTTATTACAATATAGAGAATGCACATGCATTCAGAAATACTACCTAGAGTTCACTACTAAATTTTCCTTGGGAACCTACCCTAAAGAAGTCTCATTAACTTACAATCAGAATTCAGACACCAAACTATGAATTCATGAACTATATAATATCATCTACCTGTGCCTTGATTAGTTCTATTTAAGTATAATGAGATCCAGTGTTGCAAATATCTCTGCCACATCTAGAGGATAAATCCAGCCCTCAATATCTTTGGAAAAGTGTTTCACTAGCAACCTCTTGCATCCTCAATCCTCCAAAAATTGGTGCATACACATGAAAACTTAAATCAAACCCTAATTCACAATATTTATCAAGAACTAGGTTGACAAATTCTAGTATTCAAAAATTAAACTCTCAATACCAAAATCAAGCTTTAGTATCATTGTTTTCTTGCCAAATATTACTTAGATATATCAAGTACACCTTGATATCATCACCATAACCCTAATTTTATTTATCAATCTTACATAAACTATTTTTCCAACTTTTCTTAAAATGTTGAAGCTAAGGACTCAAAATCATAACTCAAATCAATTGAACTTGGCCACCTTGATCAATGCAATCTACCAAGTTATCAAGCACATAATTCTAGATCATCCTAAGGCATCATGAAGCTCAAAAAACTAATCAAATTTGTCACACCCATCAGATATTTCAACTCCTTATGATATAAAAAACACTACTATCCTCAATTGAAATACTTGTAAATTCCTTGCAAACCATTAGAATCAGAAACCTTTTGAATGATAGAAACATTTATATGTCCTTAACAAATTCCTAGTTGCACAACCAAAGATCTCACCTTGAGCACATGCACAAAGCCAATCTTTGCAACTCTATGACATTGTAATACTAGAAATTAGAAAAATAACCAGTCTTTATCTATAACACCATAACTTGATCAAATCACCATGTCAGTAACTAAAACTTGACACAAACCATGTAGACAAACTCTACATCATCCCATGAGGTGTAAAAATCCTCATCTTTTGTAATTTTCCTTCGCCACTCATCTCAGCATACTGCGTTACTAGAAAAACTACACATCTGACATACAAACTGCATAATAGATATCAAAACATCCAAACATTATTCTTAGACATTAAAACATTATAGTAGACATGTTGACATCAATGAAAACACATCAAAATTGCCAACAAGTTTTAATCCCATATTGTTCCTTCTTACCTTTGGGGTGAACATTCAATACTCATTTTGATGTTATTACCTTCTCCTATATCCATCAATATGATATATACTATCATCAAAACAAATAAAAGGTTACTCCAATGTGCAATGTCTTTCTGATCAACTTTCTACTTTTGTACTTCTTTTATCATGAATAATATGACATGATCTCATTGTCTTACCATATTCCTCTCATCAATAAAACAATTTAACTTTTCCCTTCAATGTTGTTCACCATGGTTTATTGGGGATGTTTATCCCTAGTCAATCCAATATTAGTAATCTTTCTTATATGACCTTCTTAATGCAATAGGATCAATTTTTCAAGGAGATCTTATAGTTTGTCCTAGTGATTAATTTTCTATATCAATTGGGTTGACTTGCAGATTCTCTTTTTGATATGATGAAGCTACATCTATGCACAAAACCTTCTTATCAAAGAGCCTTAAAGGGGTCCTAATGATGTGGCTCTTGATTCTCTTTTCTTCTTTTTATCTTTATGCACAAGGTACATTGAGTGTTTTGGAACCAAGGAAACTAGCACCAATTATAGGAATACATGATAGAATTTTAGAGAGATAGAGAATAATATTGGGAAGTTTATGGATAGTGGTGGTAAAATTGTATGATATGAAAGGTAATGTGGAAAAACATCTCTTTATTTTATGAGGTTCTAACACTTACCTCACTTAGTGGCTTGATAGTGTTTGGACCACAAACACAATGAGGCCCTCCATACAATACCATGTTGTTGAACATACAATATATTGAGAGGGGAGGGATGAATTTGTATACACTTGAGAAATTTAAAGAACTTAATTAATTGACCACATAACATATTTTAACTTTGTTGGAAACTAAATAACTGAAATCATAAAGTAGAAAAATACATAACACCATGATTTTGTTTTGTGGAAACCCAAGATGGGAAAAACCAAAGAGATGGTTAGCTATCAAGTATTAAGTAATCAGTTAATAATAGATAGGGTGGCTCACTACTGGTGTGGCTCACTACCATTTGGGCTCATTTCCTTGACACAAAATACAAATGATTAATAAATATACAAAGTTTAACTAATACGCATACATCTACAAATGCACTAAATATAGTTCTCAGTGTGTAAAAAATCTTCCCTTTTTATTGATACAAATATTAATTAACAATTTTCATTTTATAGATCACATATACATATAGCATGATAGATATCATCAAGTATTACATACATTGCAATTTATAAGATCGCTATAGTTATATAATATCATTAGTATATTATTCTCCATGTTAACTAGGACCAAAAAAAACATGTAACCAATCTCCAATACATAAGTACTTCCAACTATACCAAAATAATTTATATGTGGGTGTGTAACGAGTGTGGACCAAAATATAAGTGTACAAATTTGACCATGAATTTCCATAATTAATACCATTATCTCAACTTTCAGTGACCATGATTGGTGTTTGTTGTCGATGAACATAGAATCTATACCAAAAGATTTAGGTATAAGAAATGATACTAGCAGATCTAGAATAGTGACATCAATGACAACCAATAATAGGATAATATAAAAATATCCCCCTTTGGCATTGATGGAAATCCAAAATATGCACTAAAAAACCTTATTTTTTTATACAAAGAGTGCACATAACATACCAAGTACATTAGATAACTAAAAAATAAGAATGATACAACATGAAAGAGATACCATGAAAATCACTACACGGTCTCATACAATCAAAAAACTCTACAACTCTTCCAAAGGTTCCCAAACAACTTTATACTCTATAGGGAATGGAATAGGCATGTTCAACACCACTTGTGAGAGTTTTTACTGTGTCCACAAACCTCATGAAACATGACTAGGCCTCTGTCAATGGTCCCTCATTGAGGAGATGGCTAGCATTCTTGAGATAAATCTATGCAAGAACCCAAAAAAATACATATAGGTAAACATAACCATCCCTATCTGAAACTTGACTATTTTGACTAAGAAGGCTCCTTAGAGATAAAGGGTATCCAAAAATGTATATATTTTTCCAACAAGACCTTGATAAGTCTCAATGTTTTGATTTCACTAATTCATATGCATTGAAAGACTGGACATAAGTGCTAGAAGACCTAGCAGAGGAACTATTCTAACACCCAATTTCATAATTCAAAAACACTATTCTATAGGTGAAAAATGCTAAAGTTTGGTGAAGAAATATTGATCTACATGTCATAAATTCTAATCTGCAAACTAAAAATGCTAAACTGCAATTAAACCTTGTGAAGGCCATAAATTTTGTATACAACGTCTATTTGAACTTGTTCAAAATGAGTTGGAAAGATCCTGACAAGATCTACAATATAAATGAATTTTAATCAACATTTGACATCATCATTTTTGTCACCATAAATTTAGATCAATTATGGAGGATCCTCTTGGATTATTTGATGGCTCTGATATTAGGCAAGTTGTTGTTGGCCTAAAAACATATAATAGATGAGTTTTGTCAATCTGACAATTGGGTTGGATTTCAAAAACTAATGTACAATATAAAATACATGCTTTCACCACATTGGGGAGTACTATGTACATGTAAATCAAGGCATTACTCACTCAATTGCAATCAAGAACATAAAAGCAATAAGTACTCTAAAGATCAAACACACAGACATACATATAGAGATAAAGTATAAGTACATCAATAAATATACTCTAAGTACATAACTAAAAGAGCAAACATGTATTTACATCATGAGACAAGAAAATCATATCACGGAGAAATCAATTCTCAAACTCTATATTTTGAGGATGGCTACCACATGTATGTTTGTGAAGAGCACAAGTATACATGGAGAATACTCAACATGTGATCTAATATCCAAGGTGCATACCAAGCACACTCATGGTAAAATAGGGTCACTACTTAGAACTAACAACTGTTTGGTGTAGAGACTCAAAAGTTGGAGTGTCATCACATGGTACATGGTGGAACATGTAACTTTGAGCAATCCTTCTATCAATAAGGAAGATCTATTGATCCAAATCAACAATCATGGATGGAAAGGCTATAATGTACCATATGAATGTACTCAAATGAAAACAAGGTACTATTCCATATCAACATCTTGAAATGATGGAAAGGTAAGGACACCTTATCAACATACTCAAATGAAGGAAAGGTAGTCACATTAATTCTTGTTATTATATTTTAATCCCATTCATTTATATAGTTATCATTTATTATAAAATCTTTGTAGGGATGCACTAGGACCCCTTTGAGTCCTATCCTTCCTGGGAGATCCACTTCACTCCACTACTCAAACACCAAACAAGCTCATCTTGTTACAACAATGAGGTACAAAGAAAATGAAGCAATCAGGAAAAATTCATAAAAGAATCTCAAAGTCATAAACCACAAAATATGGTAAGCTCTGTTGGTCTCAATACCAAGATAAAAGGTCACTTGGACCTCAACATAGGAGCATATCTCTACTAAAATCATGGATGTAGTCTCCACACTCATCACCCACATATAACTATAGACACTAAAAAATGGTTCAAGTCTTCTAGTCTATGTGTTATCATTTTGGCATTCCAATTGAAATATTGTTTTGTATTCTAATTATTCATGTATGTCATTCATATGGTTTTCACAATATACAACCCTTTCTTTATTGATTGAATAGTGAAAATTATTAAATTGATTACTAATGTTTCTCTCATTTTGTATCACAACCTCGATCTCTTTGGCCAAATTGATCATGTTTGAATTATCATTAGAACTGTTCCTAAATGTTCCTAACCATTCCTAAACATTCCTAAACCAATCCTAATCATGATGCAGTCAAGGATGGTGGATCCAATGAAGGACAGTCTGACCTTGCAACCAAACAAATACACAACAAAAATACACAATAACAACAATAGATTTGAAATAAAATTGAAGTCTTTATTCATCAAATCACCGATTACATGCAATGTGTCAGGTTGTGAGGCCTTCCTGGTTACAACCAAATACAAAGCAAGTAATAGTCTACAAGATCTCACAGGATCCAAATCTTTTCCATGACATCAGCATTAAGCTAGCCCAGGTCTACAACATACATCACACTGGTAGGCACCCAGGAAAGATCTAAACTTGTACTCAAACTTCCAAGAAATCTTCATGTTCCTAAACTCGTAGGATACTAACTTCTCTTTCCTACTATCTGATGCCCCAAACAACTACCCAAGCATCTATTAAAAAAATAAATGCCAGCCACAAGTCGGCTGATGAAATAATAAACCCTTACAAAAAAATATTAAATGCTAAAGCAACAGTCAGCTCTCACATAGCCTTACAAAATAAATAAACTCTCAAAGATGGCCCCAAATGGTCATCACATCTGCATAGAAGAATGCAACATGCCAAATCTAAGTTAGCACATGTCTAACGGTCAATCCATAACTTGAGGAGCATGACCCAAATCAACAGAACCAATCGGCCAAGCCGATCCACCTAAACAAACCAAGTTGGAAAGCAAGAACACTGAGCAACAGAGTAAATAACTAAGTGTCATTCAATCGACCATGCCAAGCATGACCGAGCAATGCAGTTATCACCGAGTGCCAGTGAACTGACGCCTTCAAACACTGAATGTTCTTTAGAGACTGAGCACCCAGGTAACCATAGAAACTAAGCAACCAGTCTCCCAAATTGAGAAAGTACTCCACCAAACCAAGATCAAAACTATCAATCTACCTTCAAAGACAAACATATTTTGGTTGATATAGGATTTCCAAGAATCCTAGGATGCTCCTACATCAAATCATTTCTAAACCAATACTAATCATTCCTAAACCAATTATAATTAATCCTTAAGCATGTCAAACATTTCTAAATTAGTCCAAATCCATTCCTAATTTGTCCAAGATCAGTCCAAACACATTCAATCATTCTCAAATCAATTCTAGGTCATTGTCAAATATCATCGATTCCTGATTAAATCATTGTCAAATAAAACTAGACCTATCAAATCCTTGTCAATATTATCCTTATTAATTCATTACCAAATCATTCCATGTCTTATCAATCCCATCATCACTAATTAATTTAATGGTATTGTTAAAGATCATCAATGTTGTTTCCAATCAATTTCAAACCAATCAATTCAAGCACTATCAAAGAAAATTCTGAGAGTCAACCAATTAATGTCACCACTCGGGCCCAATCCAAAGTTACTTTGGAAGGTATCCCATCTAAACCTACCACCTCACAAAAAAAATATGTCTACGTTCCAAAGTCTACACCCAATGTGTCAAATCAATACAATCTTTTAAATCAATTCAATAAAAAACTAGCCAAATATCTATATTAGAGCTTTTGCATTTGTCACCATCCCATAAGGATATTCTTGAGAAAGCTCTCCTAGAAATTCATGTCCCTATAAATCTAGATCAAGCCCAATTCCAAGCTATGGTGGGACATTTGACAACTCCACATTACTTATCCTTTATTAAGCATGATGATCTATCCATAAATCAACCACACAATTCTCCACTCCATATAGAAGTCCTTATTCAAAATCACAAAATCAAAAGAGTTCTAATAGATGGAGGAGCTGGCTTGAATATATGCCCTTTGAAACTATTCCTTGCATTGGGATTTTTTGAAAACATTGTAGATCCAAAGAAGAAAATCACAATCAAAGCTTATGATGAAGAAGAGAGGTCATCCAAGGGATCTATGGTTCTTCCTATTAGAATAGGTCATGTAGTCAAATACGTTCTTTGTCAAGTTCTTGATATGAAACTTGCATATAACATTCTTTTGGGAAGACCTTGGATTCATTCTATGCAAGTTGTTCCCTCGACTTATCATCAGTGTTTGAAATTTCCCTATAATAGTCAAGAAATAACTATCAAAGGAGATCTGAATCCTTTTCAATATTGCAACACTGTAAAAATAGCACATGAGTCTCTGGTCCCTTACAATTGTGTTGGATCTTCTACAACAACACCCATTGATCCAAGCAATGTGGCATCAACATCTAAATCTAGTAGGCTCAAAATAGACATAAAAGAACAAAGTATGGGAGAATACACTTTGGGTCAAACATTTTGTATCACATAATTACCCCTATCTCCTAAGTCATATGGAAAATTCATGATTATCAAACACCAATCAGAAGCTCCTTCTACAACTGTTTATGGAAAATTTATAAGTGGGGGCACTATATCAAAAGAAGTAGTTGAATGTAATGCTAACCAGTTTCTTAATCAATATAAGGCTGAGGAAGAAGTGAAACATGAATATATATCACCTAATGTATATGGTAAAGGATATAATTTGTTACAAAAGATGGGATATCAAAGTAGTGGATGTGTAGGATTGTAGAGAGATGGTCTTATAAAACCAATTTTGAAAAATCCAAATTACCAAAGAGACACAACAAGGTTAGGGTATAGAGGTGAAAGGACCAAAGGAACATAAAGGTAAAGAGAAGATCACATATTTAAATAAGGTATCTCAGGCCCCTGAATTAGAGTTTTGAAAGGACGGTAAGTATGTGGATAAGGAAAATCAGAGGATAGCAACATAAATCATTAATATACTTAGCGATAATCAAGGACAAGATGATGATACTGACTCTAATGATTATGAATGGGATTCATTATCTGACTATACTAAAGAAATAGGAGTTGATTTTTTTCATACCTATAGTGATGATTACCATGAGGGGGAGAGTTCAAGGACTAAACTACAAGGATTAGTTCCACATAATACTACTCTTGACTATTGTGAGGAAAGTGAGAATTATCTTGTGATAGATAATTCAGATGAGAGTATGGAAATAGAGCTTGGTGATACTATCATAAACCTTGAAAACTTCTCTATAAATATCATTACATCCTTTTAAATCAACCCAAATGATATGTTACCCCTTGTTCATCCTAAGCTTATAGATTGGGATTCTCCCAATAATCCAGAACTTGATGTTTTCCATAATGATGATGTAATTATTGATTATCTTGGAATCAGAGATCATCTACCACCAGGGTATCATAAGTTAGGATTTCCAATTGAACTCAATGACATAGCTTATTTTGGAGAGCTTTCCAATCCTTCGGTCATAAAAATTTAAAAATAATAAATCGATCTAATGGTGAAAACCACTCAATGGCAATATTAGATCCAAAAAAAGTAAAAAGAAAAGACCCATCTAAGGGTGAAAAAATTGCTAAGGCACCCAAAGATGGAAGGATTGACACTCTCCCCAATTATATGTATTGAGAGAAATATGCAATACTTATTGAACCAACATTCCCTCTCAACATTGGAACATAGGAGTCCCAGCATGTTCTTCTAGTAGCAACACCTTTAACATAGTCAGAAAGGGAAGCCTTTTCACAATTTTTCAAATAAAGGCAAGTCAAATTTTCTTCATCTTATGTAGATATACTAGGATTTTATCCTAATATTATTATGCATCACTTGTCTATTACACTATGGATCAAACCAATCAAGCAAAAAATTAGAAAAATGCATCCTCATATTGCACTCCTTATAAAAGCAGAATTGAAAAATCTCCTAGATGTTGGATTTATTCAAGCCATTGATTATGATGAATAGATTTCAAATATTGTACCAGTATCAAAGCCAGATAAGTCTATTAGAACATGTATATATTTTTGAGATTTGAATAAGGCTTTTTCTAAAGATGACTTTCCATTGCCTAACATTGATATCATAGTTGATTTGACAGTCGATCATGAGATGTTATCCTTAATGGATGGTTTTTTAGGCTATAACCAGATCAAGATTGCACCAGAAGACTAGGAAAAAAATTCTTTCACGTGTCTTTGGGGCACATACTATTGGAATGTCATGCCTTTTGGGCTTAATAATGTCGGAGCAACTTATTAGCGGGCCATGACCACAATCTTCTACAACATGATTCATACTATAATGGAAGATTATGTAGATGATATCCTAGAAAAATCTAAAACCAAAGATGGTCATTTGAGAGTGCTAGATAGGATATTCACCTAGATGGAAAAATACTAGATTAGACCCAATCCAAAGAAGTGTGCATTTGGGGTTACATCAGGAAAGTTATTAGGGTATATTGTCTTAGGTAAAGGAATATAAGTTGATCCAGAGAAAGTAAACTCAATCTTGGAGATGTCTTCCCCTACAAATATCAGTCAATTAAGATCTTTACAAGGATGGCTCTGGTCAATCAGAAGATTTGTCTCTCAACTGGGAGATAGAAGTCATCCTTTCCAGCACATGTTACATAAAGATATCTCATTTAAATTAGATGATAAGTGTGAAGAAGCCTTTGACAAGATCAAACAATATTTGACAAATCCACTTACTCTTATGTCACCAATTCTAGGAAAGCCACTCTTTCTCTATATTTCAGCTACAAAAGTCTCCCTAGGTTCTCTTCTGGCACAACAAGATCAAGAAGGTAAATAAAAAGCTATATATTACATCAGTCACACTCTTGTGGGATATGAGATTAATTAATCTTAAATTGAACGAGCATGTTTAGTAGTGGTCTTTTCTTCACATAAATGGTGACATTACATGTTATCTCATTCCATCAAGCTTATTACAAAGATTGATCCTTTAAAATATCTTTTGAACAAGACAACATTGAGAGGAAGATTGGCTAAGTGGGTTATGTTTCTTAGTGAATTTGATATTGAGTATGTGCATAGGAAGGCTATTAAAGGACAAGTAATTGTGGATCAACTAGCTGAGGTACCATTGATAGATGATCATCCTATACATACATAATTTATGGATGTAGATATTTTGACATTATCCACACAGACATGGAAGTTATATTTTGATGGATCATACACTCAACATGGCTCAGGAGTTAGAGTCTTGTTTGTTACACCACAAGGGTATACAATATCCAAGTATTACAAGTTGCTCTTCCCTTGTTCAAATAATGTGGTTGAGTATGAAGCAATGATGATAGGACTAAAGATGTCTTTGCAATGGAAGGTTATAGAACTGAATGTCTATGGAGACTGTTAGTTGATTATTAATCAAGTCAATGATGAATATCAAACCAAGGATGATAAGTTATTACCATATAAATGTATGGTAGATGACTTTAAGTAATATTTTTCAATAATCACCTTTTAGAAAATTCTAAGACATGATAGCAAGGTTGTAGATGCTATGGCTAAAATTGCTTCTCTATTTGATGTGGAAGATTCAAAATCCCATTGTGATTTCTTGGTGAAATCTTTGACTTATCCTGCGTATAATGATCCTGATACAAGTATTATATGTCATATTATTGGACAAGAATCCCAAACCTATGAAAATATATATACCTACCTTAAAGACAATACCATTCCACCTGAATTATCTAGAAACAAAAAATGTACCTTTCTCCACCAAGCCTCCTGCTATATTTTAATCTCTGACACGCTGTATCAGTGAGGTCTTGAAGGTACTCTCTTATGATGTCTTGAACATGATGAAGCTCAAACTGCCTTACAAGACATCCATGAGGGTATTTATAGGACATATTTGAGTGGTCCTTCCTTGGCTAAGAATCTCATGCATATGGGTTACTATGGGCCTACTATGGAGATAAATTCTTTTCACTTTTCCAGAAAATGTAAGAAATATCAGATTCATGGGAATATTATTCATGCACCAGCACAAGAGCTCCATCCTTTTATAACCACATTTCCATTCAGTCAATGGGGACTTGACCTTGTGGGTGCACTTCACCCACCATCTTCTAAGGACCATAAGTTTATTATCACTGCAACTGAGTATTTTACCAAATGGATTGAAGCCACTCCATTGATCACTACCACTAGAAAATAAATATCAATTTTTATCCTTAATTATATCATTTATAGATACGGTATCCCTATGCATCTCATTACTGATCATGGGAAGCAATTCCAAAATCAAGACATGGATGAACTATGTGATAAATTCCACATCACACATCACTATTCCACCATTTACTAACCCCAGGGAAATGGCCAAGTTGAGGCGTCTAATAAAACCATTGTTAAAATACTTCAAAAGATTATCAATAATGTTGGTCATGACTGACATATCTAATTGAATCTTATCTTATGGGCTTATCAAATTTTCATCTGTACTCCCACTGAAGCCACACTATATTCCCTTGTCTATGGTTATGAAGTTGTCCTGCCCCTCGATGTTGAGTTACCTTCTCTTCATGTATCCCTAAGAGATTTGATTCTAGATGAAGAGTATAGAGTTACACTATTAACTGAATTGGAATTGCTAGATGAACACCGAAAAAGGGCCTTTGATCATTTGAAGGTATATCAATAGAGAATGTCTCATTAGTATAACCATAAAGTGAAGCTCAAAGACTTTCAGGTGGGTGATCTAGTCCTTTGTGAAAATCCCAAAAATAAGCAACATTGTGAGAAGAAAGGGAAATTTGAACCTAATTGGTTATGACCTTTTGTGATTACAACAATCTATGGTTTAGGGGCTTATCATCTATCTACATTTGAAGTTGATCTCTTGGATGAGCCTCTCAATAGTATGCACCTCAAGAAGTTATATGCTTAGAATTCCAATGTAAGGGATATGTATATAAATAAAAATACAAAAAAATTAAAAAAAAAATAAAATACAAAAAAAATCAAAAGAAAACTACAATAAAAATATGTGGTGAAAACTAGGAAACAGATGCCATTTGTGACAAGTTAGCTTGTCTCTCTATTAGGATTCTTCTATCATACCATCCCATTGTGTTAGTGTGTGTGTGTATATATATATATATATATATATATATATATATTTATATATATATATATATATATATATATATATATATATATATATATATACATATATATATACATATATATATACATATATATATACATACATATATATATACATATATATATATATATACATATATATATATATATACATATATATATATATATACATATATATATATATACATATATATATATATATACATATATATATATATATACATATATATATATATATACATATATATATATATATATACATATATATATATATATATATACATATATATATATATATACATATATATATATATACATATATATATATATATACATATATATATATATATATATATATATATACATATATATATATATATATATATATATACATATATATATATATATACATATATATATATATACATATATATATATATACATATATATATATATATATATATATATATATATATATATATATATATATATATATATATCTATATATATATATATATATATAATAATAAAATTGTTATTCCATAGCATCTCACCCTATGTACATATCCATAATAAAATGGCTCACCCATAACATCCCATCCACTGTATATATCTAAAATAAAACCCCCCTTCATATCTTGGTCTAGCATCTTCATCTTCATCCTAGTCCATCACCTAGCTGGGGGCATGTTCTCGACCTAGTTTGGGAAGTGGATCAATGATAATCATGACTCCTAGAGGAAAAAATGGAGTATTGTCACCAGACAATCAAACACAATCAAACGTTCTTTCACGATGATATCTTGATAACAATCCATATTATATGATCTATCTTTTAAAATTTGAATGCTTATCTATACATTTGAAAAAGATACGCATCAACCAAACCAATCAATCAATTTAATGATATCTTTTAGCAAAGAAATGTATATTCATGGAAAGCATGTTAGAATGATTGTTATAGATTATGAATTCATATTTGGATTTCATTGATATCATGTTTCCTATACTATTTCAGGATGTCCTTGACATGAGTTTGAAACTCCCATCTGTCATTGATTAGAATAACTAGCATGGGTCATGATACTTTTCTTTAATTGTTGTTTGTGGGGTATTTTTCCAATGAAGTTGAAGGAACAAGTAATTGGGGTGTTTGTGCATAAGTGCCTTCATCAATTTAATAAGTATTGAATCATACAACTTTATTTGTTATATGAATGCTATTAATAGTGACATGCCACACATACCTCGACTCCAAATATTTGTTCCCCGATGGAGGGGGAATATTCCTTTTCTATTATGCAAATGAAACTCAGGTCATCTCAGTTTAATTATACCTAGATTCTTGTCAAGCTTGCCATATCAAACTCCATGTAAGAAGTTCTCAGGTCGTCCTGGTCTAAATTATACCATGATGCTTTCATTTTCTTGCAACATAACGAGCTCAATGATGATAAACAAATCTTGGTTGCCGTGATCTAAGATGTTTCATGAAGTTGTGGAGATGTTCATTTCATATTTTATTTTTCATTTCATTTAAAGACTCGTTTGCATACAAGTGCTCCTTTTATAGGGTTTTGTAGGGTTTCTTGCTTATAAGTTCATTTGTTTTCCATGTCCATTCTTCTCATGTCAGACACATTGTTATTACAATTGAGTATATTTGGCATCAAAAACATAGGTTTCATGTTGCATTATCAATTTTGCATATTCTGTCTTCATTATCATGATTAATCATTTGCATTGTTCATTGTGTATATATTTTATCATTATTATTTTCTCTTATTAGCTTATTCATTTGTCAATTATCTATAACCATTTTATATCAACGTGCTTATTTTGATCATTTAAGTGGTATTTTATCATAATTATCATCCTCATCAAACTTTACCTATCATATTTATTCGTTAAAATTGCATTTCATCATATAACATTTAGAATTTGTCAAAATCTTTTATAAATCCACAAGTACACTATTTCCATCACCACATTTTTACCATTTCTTACATCATATTCATTATCATTATTTACATCATCATATTTTTACCATTTCTTACATCATATTCATTATCATTATTTACATCATCACATTTTTACCATTTCTTATATCATCATATTCATTATCATTATTTACATCATCACATTTTTACCATTTCTTACATCACCATATTCATTATCATTATTTATATCATTTTCATTACCATTTCTTACATCATCATATACATTATCATTGTTTATATCATATTCACATTATAGTCATTATCCTTATCAAAATCATTCATTCATTTACATATTTTTTTTTGCATCATCACTTACATTGCATTAAATAACATAGCATTAAATAAACAACCATTTTAAAATTCATTCATTTATCTATATAATTTTAAAATAAATCATCACATTATCAAGTAGCATTTATATCAAAGTCAATCATCACATCATGCATATGTCAATCATCACATCCTGCATATGTCAATCATCACATCCTGCATATGTCAATCATCACATCCTGCATATGTCAGTACTCACATGTATATATCATCATAGAATTACATCATAAAGAAATCATAATAGAATTGCATCATGCATAAAGATTCCATCATAGTAAGTCTATCATACTTAGTCCATAACACAATAAAAACTATCCAAATGTCTAATGATATCTCATAAATAATAAAGTGCCCAATATGTCCATCGAAGTCTATCAATACATCATGATACAATAATGATACAAATAAAAAAGTGTATATAAAGTCTGTGATCCACTGCCCCCTAAATTAGTATGTCTTTGTCTGTGGGATGCAATCAATGGCCCTCCTGTAGATGGATCACCTGAACCTGTGGGTGGTCTTGGAGGACATGAAGATGTCCCCCCACTACCACTAGATCCCTGTCTCTATATGGTTATCCACACTACATATGAGCTCTCTCTAAAGCTCCCAATCCACTGATCCCTTAGAATGACCTATTTGTATGCCTCCTTCTAGTAGGTAATCTCCCTATCAGCTCTCATCATCATACGTAGATTATCTGCATGTGGTCCTAGTCCATGTGTAGACTCAAGCTCATCTAGAAATGATTCTGCCTCTCCTAGCCACTCTATCATGACATCTCACTCTTGCCTAACCTCTTCTATCTCTACCTCTAGCCTCTCCACCCACCGCTCTATCCTAGGGATGTGATCTTCTTGTACCTATCTCATTTCTAGTCTGACTAGAAATGCATCAATATCTACGTTCTCCTCCTCTACATGCCTCTAAAGATATGGATCCTAGCCTCCAACATCCATGCCCATGTGATCCTCATGTGCCCCTATGTCTAGCATATGTACATCCTCCCCTGCTACATTGAGCATCTGCTCATTGACATAGAGCTCTCCCCTTTTTTGGCAACTCGGTAAGTAGTGATACCTTAGGTGTCTTTTCAGAACCCAAAGTGGTTAAGGAGAGTGCTCTACACCTTTAAACGATCCTAAAACAAACATAAATCCATTATTAGTCTCTATAAGATTCTATTTCTTACACTAGTTTTCACCAATAGAAATCAATAACTACTCGGTTCTTTTGTTGATCGAGTTGGCTCAGTAAGGTTTACCGAGTCAATTCCTATCGCTCATGGGTAAACTAATTGGGTGATATCTTCTACTCATCTTTTCTTCAAATAGGAACCTAAATGTTGGGAAGGGGATGGAAAGGTTCCACAATTATCAAATGTCTCTCGAAGGAATGATACTCAATCCCTTAGAATGTCCAAGAATCCATACAACAACTTTTGGCTTTTATGCCTTCCTGGCTTGTAGCCCTGTGAGTGAGGTTTGAGGACTTAGACCTAGATTCTTACAAAGAGTTTTAAAAAAAATTTGTATATTTAGACACCCTTTATTATTTTACATCAAACATCCAGATCACAAGGTCCCAACTAGTATGGACACTACCTAACAATTCCTGATCCACTAGTCCTTATAGGGCTAATTGGGCCCAGTTACTAAGGAAGTGTTCACCAGTCAATTGTCCAAGGAAAACCATCAATCATGATGGTGCTAGGGATCCCAGTGAGATAAAAATCCATAATAAAATTTCTTTTATCCATCCCCAAAGTGCCACTATCACTTCACTCTTTCATTTTCTGGACCAAGCACATAGAGATGCTTGGCCTAGGGCCTGCAAGAAAACCTCACAAACAAATCCCCCTTTTCCTAAACTCTTGATGATCTAAATTACATTGAACCTACTTGCATTTCCCCACTTTTCATGGGAATCCCATGGAGGAAATGAAAGTTAGGGCATTGTTTGTTAAAACCCTAATTCAGGAGAGTTCCTTGAAAACTTGGTGCAAAAATTCTTATAAATTTTGACTCTGATCTCTAAACTCACTCAATACAAGTGCATTAGGGTCTTAGTTCATGTTAGATACTAGGCCTATCAATATTATTCTTCTTAATTCTTTAACAATCTGTACATGCACTGTTTGCATTCCAGAATTTAGGAAAATAAGGAATATACTTTTGATTTGAATGTCAAATTACACAAGTCTTTCTTCCACCCACTTGAAAGGGATATTTGAAGACCTTTCCCAATAAATCCAACTATTTTTCAAAGGTTGTGACCATTGGGAAATTTTTACAAATTGCTAGCAACTTTTTAGAAAACTTGACAAGCAAGATTTCTTGCATTTTAGAACTTTTTGCAAAATGTTGCATTCTTGCTCCTAATGAGCCTATAAAGTGTAAGCCTTGGACCCTAAGGATCCCAAACATTATTAAAATAACCTAAAAGAAACCTAGGAAAATCTAGACACCTAAATGTTCTTTTGGACCATAGTAAAAAACCCATGGTTTAAAACCACACCAAGGGTGACTAGGCCTTACAATTAGGCTATTAGCTAAATCTATGTTGTTTTCTTCAATACTTAGGCATGAAGGCCCTTGGGTACATCCTTGGAGGCTCCTGATGAAGACCTAACATTGAATAATGTACAGAGGTTCCCCTATAGCATACTCCCTTGTTTTGAAAACTCAACTTCCACTTGAGAGAAATTTTTGAAGAGATGTTCCATGTTTATTAATACATTCTTCATTCATCCATGTGGCATCAATGTTAGGTAGCCCCTTCCATTTGACCAAGTAATCAGTATATGTCTTCTTCCTGGCCCATTTCACAACCTTGGAATCCATAATATTTTCTAACAATAATGGTTGGTTTGGTGGTAAGTCCTTTATCCATTCTGCATGTGCATCTTCAACATCCTACAAGGAATTAGTAGACCTTTCATTGCCTTTATAAGGAGTCAGATCACAAACATTAAAAATGGGATAAATAGCAATGGTGGGAGGTAAGTAAATTTCATAAGCATTGCCTCCAAACTTGTGGAGTCTTTGACAGGGACCAATCTTTCTCATATGTAGTTTGGTGTGCCCCCTAGGTAGCCTTTCCTTGTTCAAATATGCCCACACTTGATCTCCTTCTTTGAAAGTCACATGTCTCTTCTTTTTATCTGCATGTTCCTTATATTTTGTAGTATTATGATTCAATGTGTTTCTGACTTGATCATGAATCTGTTTGATCCATATAGACAACTCTTCACCCTTTGCAGTACCTTTGAAGTCAAGTGACAACTCTCTCAACTCCTTGACTCCTCTTGGATGTATCCCATAGTTTACTTTGAATGGTGTCTTCCCTGTTGACCTGTTTACTGAATCATTGAAAGAAAATTCTGCTTGAGGAAGGATAGCATCCCAAGTCTGTCCATATTATTTTGTTAGACACCTTAGAAGGTTTCCTAATGACTTGTTTACAACTTCAGTCTGCCCATCTGTTTGTGGATGGTATGCAGAACTAAATGATAAGTTTGTCCCCAACTTTTTCCAAAGGGTTATCCAAAAATGCCCTTGGAACTTCAAATCTCTATCTGAGATAATGGATGTTGGTAATCCATGAATCTTGACCACCTTGGTAAAGAACAAGTTAGCAATATGAGAAGCATCATTAGAAACTTTACAAGGAACAAAGTGAGCCATTTTGCTAAATCTATCAACTATAACAAATATGCTATCAAATCCATGTTTAGTTCTTGGAAGTCCTAAGACAAAATCCATACTCACACTATCTCATGGCTTTGTTGGGATTGGGAGTGGTTGATAAAGACCTTGATTGCTCCTAACTCCTTTAGCTCTTTGGAAAATTGTACATGTTTCAATGAATTTTTGGACATCACTAGCAACTTTTTGCCAATGATAATTTCTCCTTATGAGTTCAAGTGTCTTATCAATCCAAAAATGACCCGTTAATGTACCACAATGTTTTTCTTTTATCATATTTTCTCTCATGGAGCATTTTGGAATACAAAGTTAACCTTCTTTGAACAAAAGACCATTTTGTAATAGATATTTTGAATAAATAGTATTATATACATCTGCAAGAGTAGAGAAAACCTTGTAAATATCACCAAAGTTTGCATCATCCTTGTATAGGTTCTTGATGACATCAATTCCCATGCTTTTCACCTACACTTCTTCAATCAAAATCACTCTTCTACTGAGAGCATCTGCAACTTTGTTATATATTCCCTTCTTGTGCGTTATAGAAAATGTGAATGCTTGGAGTTGTTCAACCCATTTCATGTGCTTGCAACTTAACTTGTCTTAACTATTAAGAAAACTTAATGCATGATTGTTTGTAAAGACAATAAATTCCTTAGGAAGCAAGTAGTTCCTCCATTTATGGAGGGCTTGAACCATATCATAAAGGTCCAATTCATATGTACTATACTTTCTCTTGGCCTCATTTAGTTTTTCTAAGAAGAAAGGTACTGGTCTTGCATCCTGACCAAGGACTGCACCTATGGCTAGATTACTAGCATATGTCTCTACTGTGAACAGCTTGTTGAAGGTAGGTAGTGCCAAAATGGGATATTGTGCTACTCTTCCCTTCAAGTATTCAAAATCTTTGTATGCTTGGGTTGTCCATTGGAATTTTGTTTTTCTACCACCTTTGATGGTATCAAGTAAAGCTGCACAAATGCGACTAAATTTTTTGAATCTATGAAAGCTCCTAACTTCTCTTGGGGTTTTCAGTGTTTGCCAATTGATTATTGACTCTACCTTTTCAGGATCCATTTTTAATGTACCCTTTGAGATAAAAAAGCCAAGGAATATCAGTTCTTGTTGTATGAATTACATTTTTCCAGATTTATGGACAACTATTTCTCATGTAGTCTTTGGATAACTTGTTCCAAGTGTCTCATGTGTTCTCCTATAGTTCCACTAAATATTAGGATGTCATCTAAATAGACCACCAAAAATTTTCCTCTGAAATCATGAAGCACTTCATTCATTAGTCTCATGAAGGTGCTAGTGTAGATCCCTATAGTTTTGTTGTCTATTAGTGTCTTACACTTAGTCATTATCTAGGCAATGTTGGTCGGTCATCACTGTGACCGAGTCATCATGTATAGGCCAAGTCATATAATGTATATTTACTGAGAAGTAGTCACTACCGAGAAAACCTATGGTCACTGAGTACTTTTGTGTTAGCCGAGTAAGTTTTTGTCAAGTTATGTAAAGAAGACAATGTCGAGTGCCAGTGTATAAGGAACTGTGAATGCCAAGTGCAAGAGATATCGATTTTTGAGCAGCCATAATTGACATTTATGTTTGTTAAGGCATAATAACTGAGGTAAAACATTTTGGCTGACATTAATAGTTTGTTTATTGTTTGTGGAGGAAATTACAGAGGTGATTATGCTTCTATTTTGTAAACATTAATTCCTATGCAACACTTGGAGCCAATCAAAATTAAGGAAAGGTTAAATGGCAACATGAGTTATTTTGGATCATAATGTTGGAAATATTCAAGAATTAACCAAGTTACTAAGAGGGGAGGGGTGAATCAGTAACTTCAAAAAAATTTTCAATATCAGATGTATTAACATATAGTTCACTTTATCCTTTTGCATATAGAAAGCATGAAACATAAAAGCATTCACAACAATGACACATAGATTTGGTTACCCAGAAACCTTCCAAAAGAAAGTAAAATTGGGGTGGGGATGAAACCCACAAAGCTTTAATACTGCAGTATAAAGTTGGCCGGTTAAGGCTTACATTGATCACTTCTGATGATCTGCCCTGCTAGGAGCAATAAGGATTGCTAAATCCACCCTGTTAAAGGATTTTTACAAACTTACAAAAGAAGTATGTACTCGGTAAAGAGATTTTACAAAAGACTGTTAAGTCTACCTGGTTAGAGGATTTTAGTACTGATTCACTGGTTAAAATGAAACAGTATATCTCTTACTTTGCAACTGGATTGCTGAATGAGATTCACTGATGTACTGATCACCTTTTGTGATGAATTTGTCTCTACTGCTCCTTATGTATAGTAGCCCTTTGTAATTCACTAGTTTCTACCTTTTATCTCTTCTTTTTATTCCACATTCATACTACTTGGTATTTGTACAACATTGTTTATATACAAGTCTAAACAATTAATTACAATTACAAAGTCAGCTTGACAAATAAACATAAGTGCTACTAAGTCGGCCCAAGTATGGTTACATGGTTCCTGCAAACTAACTCAGTGACTTTCTGATACTCGGCATCCACTGCATTACTCGGCATCATCATGCACTCGGTAAAAGTGAAGGCTCGGTTCATACTAACCACTCGGTAAGTTTCAAACTCGGTAAATACTTGTGACTCGGTAGACATAATGTCACTCAGTTTACACTGTCCTGCTTGGTTTGCACTATCCTGCTTGGTTTGCACTGTTCTGCTCGGTTTGCACTGTCCTACTTGGTTTGCACTGTTCTACTCAGTTTGCACTATCTTGCTCAGTTTGCACTATTCTGCTCGGTTTGCACTGTTCTGCTCAGTTTGCACTCAGGATGCAAATAAGTGTTGTCACTAGTGGCAATCCTGCTTAATGCCAACACATAGATCTCAAATCTTGGATGAAATCAGTTGTCTATATAAGAGAAGATATGAACCTTAATATGTGTGTGTGTGGATGCAAAAGAAAAGAGGGAATATCTTTAGACTAGTGAATTATTATGACAGAGTTCAGTGACCGAGTGTAACAGAGTAAAGCAGTGAGGGACAAAATAGAGATAAACTTGATAGATAAGATCAAATCAATACTGGAATGATAAGATCTATAATTAGCATATAGTGCAGACCAAAGGATTAGGTACTAAGATATTCTAACAAGTGTATCAGGGTAAATCTCTTAACAGAATGGTTTTAACAGACCTTATGTAATCTATTAACCGAGTGCTTACTTAGTTGTAAGTTTTAAATCCTTTTGTAAGGTAGATTGTATAAGTATTTTAGCTCTTAACAGGGTAGACCCTTCATAGGGTAGATGATATTTTGTGATCAAATTTGTATCCCTAACAGGAAAATTTTATACTGCAGTAGTAAAGATTTGTGGGTATCATCCCCACCCCAGTTTTACCTTTCAAGGGTTTTTGGGTAACAAAAATTACTATGTTATGAGTACTTTCATCAATGATGTTTAGTTTATTAGTTTCATTACATTGATGAAGTTTGTGATAATGCTATGCAAGCTTTCTATAATGAAAAATGGATTAATAGGTGATATCTGATTCACCCCCCCTCTCAGCATCACATTTCCCAATAGATTTCCAATAATTGGTATCAGAGCAATAGGGTTTCTTACAAAAAGTCTAACCACTTGAAGAAAATATCTTGAGATGGAATGTTACAAGTTGGGAAAAATTATAGAGAATCATAAGATTGATGTTCAACTTGCATTACAACAACTTGAAGCAGCCAGAGGAAAACTAAAAAAATCCTTAAGCAGAAGAAGAGAAATTGCTATTCAGCAAAATGAATCACAATGCCAAGAAGAAGATACTACTAGACTATTTGATAATGGGAACTCTACAGAAAGTGACAAAGCCATAAAAGAGCTACTAGAGAAAAATAACATACTAAATGAGGACATCAAAAATCTGAAGAGAGAACAAGAAATTCAATCTGTCAGACTCTGTGAAGTAGTTAAACAGAAAAAGAAAGTTGAAGATGATAAGGCAATGGAAGAAGAAGACAAAAGATAAATATCAATGAGACTTGATGAAAGGACAAGTGACATGAAAAGTTTCACTAATAAACAACTAGACAAGGTAAATCAACTACTATTGGTTAATCAAGAATTGGGCAGGAAAGATGTGGAAATCACCAATCTAAGATCAGAAAATAATCAACTAAGGAATGAACTGAGATCTGAAAAGGAAAAAAATTAAAGGATGAACAAACCTAATGATGATGCAAGATACTTTGAAGAATTGTTAAGGTCACCTAGGAGATCTAGTGATATATCTGGACTTGGACTAAATGAGAAATCATCATCCACTGAGGAAGGAGAATCATCAAAAAGTGGAGAGAAAAGGAATGATAAACCAAAGAACAACAAGCCTACATGCCATCATTATGGAAAGCCAGGACATATAGCTAACATCTATAGAAGTAAACATGGTAAGTCTAATCCTAAACCCAAATTTAATGGACAATGATTCAACTGTAAGAAATTTGGACATCAGGTATAAGAATGCAGGTCTAAGGTTAGCAATCCACCTAACTCACCAAAATTTCAAGGACACTCTTTCAACTATTAGAAGTATGGACATAGATCATTTGAATGTAGATCTAAACCTAAATGGTCATCAAATGAATAGACTAAGTCACCTATGAAGAGTAACTCATACAACTAGGATTATAACACTTGGTACAGTTGTCATTACTATGGAATATGGGCACATTGAAGCAAATTGTCTGAAGACTCATTTTAGAGAAAAATCTAAAAGTTGGATGAATGGAAGTATGGTATGCTACAAATGTAAAAAGATAGGTCATCTAAAGAAAGATCGTAGATCACCCATACTGAGTAATGATCAAAGAAAGAATGAAGATATCATTGAGAAACTGAGAAATCAGATGAACAAAACATGGAAGAAGAAAAAATAAGGAAGCACTAGTGAAGCCAGTGCACCTAAGGTCACCCAATCTGATGGATCAGGTGATCACACTACTTCGAACTAAGAAAAATAGGTATGTATGGAACTGATTCTTACAAATTTTTATTTTATATCAATTCCTAACATATATTGAGAAAAAGTCCATATCTGCATAAGAGAGAGATACATTAGGACATATTTGAGAAAAGTAGAACAATTCATTTTTTATGCCGAGCATCAAAGTTTGAGTCAAAATTGACCGAGTTATCAATTTATGTCGAGCACTTGTGATAGCCAAGATGTGAAGTACACCAAGCTGTATCTAAACGATTGTGTCAACTAAACTTGTGTTAGCTGAAGTAAACATAAGAGTGTCGAGACAGCTATATTCCACCTAGAATGTGTATGGAACATTTATGAAGCCCTAATTTGGTTGTTTGAAGTCTATAAAGCAGGATGTTACCATTCATTTCATTTCACCAAAAAATTGAGAATTTCTTTGAGTGATTCAAGAGCGTGTAACCTGTTTGTTTAGAGCTTAAGGGTGATTTCAAATTCTTCTCAGCGTGCCATCATCAAATCATCTATTGAACACTTGAGAAAAGGTACCATACCGAGTAAAATTTGTTCTGAAAATTTTAAGTTGAGATAATTGGAATCATCTTCATCTACTATAATGAAGAAACAAGGAAATGAGGTTTTCAATGTCTAATTGGTAAGGAATGAAGTGTGTAAGTTGTAGAAGTTTCAAGCCATTTTGGAGAGTGTGATTAAGGGAGATCTAAATAGTGCTCTGTCATCAGTTCTGGAATTTTTTTTGATGATAAACGACATTAGGTCATGTTACATGTGCAAAATTGGAGAGATTGAAGATTATCAAATCAGGGAAGCATACAATAGATTATGCAGCAATGGGGTGTTGAAGCTGGAACACTAGAAGGTTGTCGAACAAGGGTTCGTTCATGCCCTAGATTTTCCACAAAATTTTAAAGTGGACTGGATTAAAATTGTACTAAATAGAGTACACAACATGCAATTATGGCTAGAGGATGGACTAGTTCAAATAACAAAAGACATGATTCACCAGGTAACTGGATACCCTAAAATATCTGGTAAGAGAATAATGAAATGTTTAAGCAAGGAGGAGATTTAGGAAAACACTCAAGTAGTCTGGAATAAGTGCCAAATGACAATCTCCACTATCACTGATCTGGAGATTGAGTTTGCAGTGAGAGTAATTGCTCAAAAATTTTATCAATCAAGTTGGTTGGATAGCGTCCCATGTATGGCAGTGGACTAGGTTTGGAAAATCATCAAGAAGGGTCATACCTATGACCTTGTCGAGCTCCAACTGACTCAACTTGCCAAGAACCTTACTTCTATCGAAAAAGAAAATTATATGTGTAAGTTCTGTTCCCTACTCACTTGTCTATTCTTTTACATTCAAAAGTGTTTTCCTACTATTGGAGGAGTAATTTGGGATAAGAATAGGCCAATCATAGTTAAAATTAATGAGTTTGTAAGTTAGATAGGAGAGAATTTTGAGGGTGTAATGGAAAACTACTTTGCTTAATTCAAGAAGAAAATAAGGAAGAGAAGTAGGATTCTTGTGTCTTTAGTTGAGAAGTACAATCAGGATATATGTTTCTTAGTAGATATTGATTTTACATATGCTCAAGCTATTTTACCGAGGGTATCATGGCTAATTCCATTACCTTATGAGGTTAATATTGATGAAACCACAACAACAATCACAGGCTTGTTAGCTGAGGAAATTGATCAGAAGGCTCCCTACTTTGGAACATATGAGGAGGATAAGTCTAAAATAATCATGGGATTGAATTTTGCTACCATGGAGAGAAAGAGGAAAAATATAGTAAAGAACCTAGTGAAAATGATAGCAGAGAGAGAGGTAGATGCACCTCTTGAATTGACACAAGGACTAGGAGAAGACAAAGAAAGTGAATCTAGTGAAAGTGAAGAAGAGGAGAAGGTAGTGGAGAAGAAAGGTAAGAAGGAAGCAATTGCCAACCCTATGAGCAAGACTGTACAAAAACCTAAGGCTATTTCATCACTTGTTCTTAGGCCAAGAACAAGGGCAGTCTCTATAGCTATAGTTGCTGAGCCACAAAAGAAAACTCTTGTATCAGGGAAAAGGAAATTTTTTCATCCTAAGGTAGTGTCGAGCCAGTCAAGGAAGAAGCCTAGGAGGAAACTGATTTTAGAGAAAGATGATGAGGAAATAGAGAGTGATGAGGAGGTAAAGAAGAAGAAATTACAAGTATAGATTAAAACACCAAGTGTGGATGAAATATGTCACACCATCAAGAACTCTACTAGACTTGAAGGTTTGAAACAAATAAGATTTGAGAGCATGAGTATAGGAGATAAGGAGAAAATTGAAGAAGCTATACTTGAGATGATCTGCACTTTCAAGATGCTACCAATACAAATGGGGAAGTTGATCCCTAATGAGTTATATGATAGAGTTGCATAGAAATGGGAATTTTCCCTAATGACTGAGAAGTAGATAAGGGAGAGCACATTAGCTCGAGTTGCATCAAACCTACCCCTTGATAGTATTCAGGAAGTTCTAGAACAGTACAGGAACAAATTTGATCCTAAGAAAAGAGCTTATTATAATGTCCCCACCAGGGAACCCATAAGGAATCAGGTCTTATGACCAAAAATTGCAACTAACAAATTTTTTTCCTAACATTACATCATTACTATTTCACATTTACATTCCTTAAGGTTCCCTTAATGAATTCATTCACTTACATATTTACATTGCTTATCCAAATTAAATTTCATTTCCTTTCTTTACTTTCACATTTAAGAACTTAAGAAATAGGGTAAGAAAATAACATTTCACTTGCAAATATATCTCTTACTTTATATACTAATTTCATTTCTCCTTCCTACACATTGAATAATGATTCCTTACAAACTGCATCTTAACATAATAAACATTTTCTTTCATTGCAACATAGGAGAGATAGAAAAGATCATTCAATATTTCATTATACATTTCCAACTTTAATCCTTCAAATAACAACCCTTGAAAGAAAACCTAGAACTATCCCTCCCAATTACATTTCTTTTCTTTTCAATTACATCTTTCTAATAATAGATCTCATAATAACAGGTACATGAAAGGCCCAAAGGCATTACACCATATCTTTTCATCTTTCCTTTCAAAAATACATAATACAAAATACAAATATCTGCATCAATACATAAATTTGAATGCATCCAAGTCACAAACCATGAACAAGACCTCGAAAGATTTTTTCCACCCAACCATGTGGACCTGATGAGGTTCCAACCCCTGTGCTAGGAGATAGAACCAAGATACTCTCAAGGCCCTAAGCAAACTAAGGCTTAGAAGATAAAGAAATCCAAGATTCACAAAGAACATAAAATATCATCACGCTACAACATAGACGTCAAGGTTCTAGGATACCACCTAAGTGAGTGTCATCACACAACCTATATATTAGGATCCTTCCTGGAAACCATGTAACCCTGGTCCTGCCTTTATGAATAGGGATCCATCCTAGTAGTTATCCCCGGTCCCGGTACTCCAATCAGGTCTATGTGGCCATTATTATATTCTCTTTCATTATCTTTTGAATCCCCCCCTTCCCAGGTTAATTTTTAAGGTTATCACTTTTTACAAACCCACCCATAGGATCATCTGGCAACCACTTTAGGGTTCCAACACCTATAGTGAGCCACTCACTTAAGGTTCCTATTCCCTTTCCCCACACACACACAAGCCATGAAAACCTCAAGTAATCTCAAAATGATCCATCTCATAGGCCTAGGGAACCCTCCGATGCACTCAGGCCACCCAAACAAGTCCTGACCTTTCATTATGGATTCTACCAAAAAACCAAGTATGAACAAAAGCTTATAATCAAAACCAAGTATAGAAATTCATAAGATATGGCATAAAACTTCCCACATGCATTTACACAACATTCCATAGCTTATTTCAAAAATCTAGGAAAAAGTTTCATGTGCCTCAAATTTGGCCAAGTCTGAATTTTTAAGAAATCTCAAAATTAGAAATTGTATCTTAACTCCCATGAATCTGAAACCTATCCCAATCATCTTAGAAGGTACCTAAAACCTTTATACAAGTATAACTTAAAGTATAAGAAATTAATATAATACTTGTATAAAGCCTATTTTGCCTTAGTTAACACTAATATGCTCGATTCATACAGTCTTCTCGGTTGATACTAGTCTGGTCAGTTAACACTGCTATGGTCGGTTGACACTATCTCGATCGGTTAACATTGTCTCACTCAGTTAACCCTATCTTTGTCGGTTAAAACTAAACCGACCTAGCTCGATTAATACTAGACTGACCTTGCTTAATTACCACTAAACCAACCTGGCTATACAAAAATAAGATTGTCAACTATGTCTTGAAGGTAAAACTAGGCATTATGGGAACTATGGTTGCCTAATCTAAGCATGACCCATTTGAGATCTTCCAATTTCCCTTCAGAAATAGCTCATCAATCCATCCTATCTATCTAAAAAATCTATTCTAGATCTAGACAAGAAAAGTGGTGCACAAATTGACATGGACCAGTAAGGTTGAAATAACCATTCTAAATTCTGAAGCACTCAAGAATATTCTGGAAAGAAGGGAGATAAAAAGGAGAATACTAAGGATCCTACAGACCAAATTAACCCAAATAAAAGCATCAATTTCATAGAGAAGTCCGCAAGAGGAAAATAGTAAGAAAATGACTGCATTTCAATCCTACACCTTCATGACCCTTCCTATTTCTTACTAGACTTCCCTATTTCATTCCATATTAGATAAGCTCATCCTTCCACATATCCATAAACAAAACTATATGATGATACACAATTTTATTATCATATCATATACAAACACATTCACACACAAAGGGGAAGAATGGAGATTCCTCCCAGTTTAGACCCTACCTTGGGTCCTGTGGAGAATCCTCTTCCCTTGACTAGATAATCTCTGCAAAGCTTCGATCCTTGAGTAGATATCCTTCTGGAAATCTTCCTCTGGCAATCAACTCCCAACAATCCAAAAAATCTCAAATTCACATAAACTTTCACCAAAAATTTTTGAAGAAAACAAATCTTCCAAAAATTAACATCCTTCCGCACACAAAAATCTTCAAATATTTATCCCCCAACTATGTGGTTGGAGGAGTTTCTTTATGGGAAGCAACTTCTCCAACTTCCATAGTTGGTTGGAGGAACAACCAAATAATATTCCGTAAAGACTTAATCAAGGTTTTTAATAAATTTAATTAAAATATCTTTTAAACGAAAGCATAACAAGAATAATAGACAAATACCTTTCAAGAAAAACACATAGCACAATAGGAAAACAAGTAGCCTAACTTCTAGGAGGTCTCAATTTCAACTCCCTCCTAGATAGCCAATTTTACCACAAAGGCCATTTTCCTTTTATTATTATTATTTTTTACTTTTTATTTAATACATCCATTAAATATGCTATATTTAACTCACTTTATTTACTTATTATAAATAACATACCATTTACACAATTAATGAAAACATACAATTATTATTATTATTTATATAAGCATGGATATATGCGTGTGCACCCACATATACACATACCTATATAAAATAAAAATAATTATAACATAATTATTTTAATACATATAAAATAGGTTAATTCTAACTCATAACATAAACTCGAACCAACATCAAATCAAGTCCATAACATAAACTGCATTCCACTTCCCAACTAGAATCACTTCCTAAATAGAATTCTAGGTCCATGGGTAACCTCGAGAGTAACTTGGTTAAATCTCCACACATCAACAGTTCGAAGATTTTGAAGGCATGCTCAGACCTGTGTAGCTAGGTGGAGATGATGCCTGGTACTTGCATCCTGCATCACCAACTGATATGCATATACAATATATAAATATAAACAGATAGTGGCAAACAAGGAGGGAGAGTGCAACATCATGTGGATCTCCCATGGGAGTGACTACGACTGCCACTCCTCATCCTACACTCACATCAACTAGTGAACATTAAACCATAATAGGGTTAGTAGGATTAGATCATAATAAAACATCATAACACAAATCAATGTAAAACATTTTTCTGATAGTTCATTTCTAGCCATTCATCATTAAATTATAACTCATTTAATATTTCCAAATAAACTGTAGTAATCAAATATATATGTTCAAATGTCTCATAAAATGCTAACTAAATAATAATCATAGTCCATCATAAAATCCAAAGTGTCAAAGAAATAGTCCTGTCAGTCTAACATAGGAAGATGTTAGGGTGGGCATTACACTTACTCTATCCTTCAACACAAGGTTGAGGATGTTGTTCAGGAAAGTCTTAGGACTGGGAAGATTATCTTCAGTTTGTTGTAGGAAGCTAGCACATCTAAAGGTGTCAAGATAGATAATAAGGAAGATGCAAATGATCCATAAATTTAGGAGAAGGAAGCTCCTAAAGAAGAAACATGTCAGGAGTTACCTGAGGTAACTATTTTTGACATCACTGAGGATACCCCAGTGAAAAATCAGGTATTGACTGAGGAAGACATACAAGTCGAGGAAGCACAATCTACATCTTTTTCAGGTAGTAACCCTATGCTACTATAAGTCATGTATTATCTAAAAATTGATGCTACATGAACTATTAACATCACTCCTGCTAATCCTCCAGTTGTTACAATTGACATTCTAGCCAATATTTGCACTACCGAGGAATAGTATCAGTCGGCAACAACACTTCCATCTACATCTTCCAAGGAGTCATAGAAGAAAATAGAAGATCGGTATGCACTAGTGATTGTAAATCTTCATGTGGAGGATAAGGGAAAAGTAGAGAAGGGAAAATATATTGACATCCAAGAGCCTAAGGAGCAAGAGGCAATAAAATCTCTTGTACAAATGCCGAGTGGGAGTACACCGAAGAAGAGGGCACTAAAAAAGAAAGGAAAAATTTCTACACCTGAGTTGACAATTGATGAAGTTATTGTGATTCCAAAATGGGACACAGATAACTTATCCTATGAATAGATATATATATTTCAATATTTAATGAAGAGGAAAAGTAGGCAAGAAGAATTGAGAAGGGAACATCAGCAAAAGAAAGTTTTGCATGAGATAAAAGATATATCTATCGATGCTTTTGACATGATTGATGTTAATGACTCTAATCCCATACTGGAACAACTTGTCCACATAGTCAAGAAAGTGACAAATGAAGAAATCAAAGAAAACGATACGTTGTTGCAGTGGTCAGAAAGAAAATTTGAGACAAAGGTACTCAATAAGGTCTCTGTCGATATAGCAGTAAAGTAGGTAGCACTTTCTACCAAAACATCTGAATCAAAAGGAGTTGTACTCAATGCACAATCTTTGTACACAACACTATGCAATGTAGAATAATTTACCAAGGATAACCAGGTACTGGTAGATAAACTACAGCAAGAAATAAAGTCTACTGGTCAATCATTGGGTTTGGATGCTAGTTCCAGTTCCAAACATTATGCCAAGCTTCTACATAGTCAAGGGAGGATAGTTGAGTTAATGGGTAATGATGGTAAGATAAAGGCTCATCTACTATCTATTCAAACAATGCTGACACCTCACCTGGAGATCATTCAAAGAGAGTTAGCCAAGGCTAAGGAACTAATACAAAAAGATCCTCATCTTTCTACTACTGAGAGCCTAGTCAACCTAGCCACTGAGCTAGAAGTGCAATCAAAAGTCTTGAAAGTTGCAACATCTGGTTGGGAATCTGCATTGCATATGGTTATGATGCTTCACAAACCATTTTTGGAAAAATATTGCATGCTCCCTACTAACAAAGAAATCAAAAGTGCCAAAAACAAGGGGGAAACAAGTAAATGACATATCATGGCACATAGGGAGGTACCAGAATCAAAGGGAAAAAGCTGAAGCAGAATGGTATGATATACTTAGTTTTGTATATGTATATATCTTAGGGGGAGTAATCTATTAATACTAAGTACTCTATGTAAATGTCATGAAAAAGTGTTTTTCCCACTAATATCAAAGGGGGAGATTGTAGATCACTATAGTTTTGTTGTCTATTAGTGTCTTACACTTATTCATTATCTAGGAAATTTTGGTTAGTCATCACTATGACCAAGTCATATAATGTATATTTACCGAGCAGTAGTCACTACAGAGAAAACCTATGGTCACCGAGTACTTTTGTATTAGCTGATTAATTTTTTTTGAGTTATGTAAAGAAGATAATGACGAGTGCTAGTGTATGAGGAACTGTAAATGCTGAGTGCAAGAGATATCGATTGTCGAGCAGCCAGAATTGACATTTGTGTTTGTTAAGGCACAATCACCAAGGTAAAATGTTTTGGCTGACATTCATATTTTTTTTACCATTTTTTGAGGAAATCATGGAGGTGATTATGCTTCTATTTTGTAAACATTAATCCCTACGCCACACTTGGAGCCAATCAAAATTAAGGAAAGGTTAAGTGGAAAAATGAGTTAATTTGGATCATAGATCTCAAACCTTGTATGAACTCATTTGTCTATATAAGAGAAGATCATAACCCTAATATGTGTGTGTGTGGATGTGAAATAAAAGAGGGAATATCTTCAAACCAGTGAAGTATTCTGATAGAGTTTAGTGACCGAGTGTAATAGAGTAAAGTAGTGAGGGACAAAATAGAGATAAACTTGATAGATAAGATCAAATCAATACTAGAAGGAGAAGATTTGTAATCAGCATACAGTGTAGACTAAAGGATTAGGTACTGAGACATTCTAACAAGTGTATCAAGGTAAATCTCTTAACAGAGTGGTTTTAACAAACCTTATGTAATCTCTTAACCGAGTCCTTACTTAGTTGTAAGTGATGAGCCTATAATTTGTCATATTTATATCATTTGTTATAACACTTTACATCATGTTTATAATACCTTTCCAATTCATTTCCATACATTACCTTGATTTATGAAGCATTAACTATGATTAATGATTTATTGATTAATATTTGTATGTCTAGCTAGTTAATGCTAAATTATGATGATTTATTATGATAAATGGTTATTATTAAATAATAAATGTTTTGAGATGTTTAACATGATGTTTGTGAGATGCTTAAGTCATTCAATTCTTAATGAAGATTTGAAAATCTGAAAGAGAGGAGCATAACTTATTAAAAGGGTTTGATCCAGTTCACAATAGTTAATGAGCATCACTTATCTGAAGTTGACTGAGTAAAAATAGCCGAGTTTGAAGGCAGCACAAACCCAATCTTGATAAAATGGTCATAACTTTCACGTTTCTTAATGAAATGAAGATTTTCAAAATGATTAGGAAACCTAAGAAGGAGGACCATAATCTGGTAAAAGCATTTTGGATAACTCACAATAATAAGTGAGCACCATCCATTTGAATCTGGTTGCAGGAAAAGTGGAATAGCAAATCAGCAGACTTAGTCAAACTTCTTCTATTTGTTGCAATTTGAGTTATGACTTCAAAGGAGGTTGGATATGATTTGTATTGTATTTATGAACACAAAAAAAATCCAAAAATCAGCTTTGTCATAAAAGAGTCCAAACAAACTCTTTTTCAATCAGTCAAGAAGACAAGTTGTAATAGGACTCTTTCTCTTAGTCATTGTTTTAGAATAAGTCTCTTCCTTGTTTAAAGGAATGATGAGACACTTGTTAGATGGTTGTTAGGGAGTCAATAAGCTTATATATTCAAAATTTTAATCAAGCAAAAAAAGAGGATCAAGTAGTATTTGTTCATTAGCTTTTATATATTACACAGTTTCCTACAACCATTACTATGCAGTTCCTGCAGCCATTACTGTGTAGTTAAATTTATTTCCAGCATTGTTATACTCTTAGTTTTTGCAATGATAGAGTAACTTAGAGAATTTCATAGTGCATATACTTTGTAGACCTGTTTCAAGTATACGTCCTTAGGTTGATAATTTAAATGTGCCTTCATAATGATGAGATAACTATTTAGCATGGATGTCCAATCCCTGAGTTATGGTTGTAAAGCCTAGTTATTAAAACCATTATAGGAGCCCAATAGTAAGTTTTAAATCTTTTTGCAAGGTAGATTATATAATTCTTTTAGCTCTTAACAGGGCAGACCCCTCATAGGGTAGATCATATTTTGTGATCAAATTTGTAGCCCTAATAGGAAAACTTTATACTGTAGTAGTAAAGATTTGTGGGTGTCATCCCCACCCCAGTTTTACCTTTCAATGGTTTCTAGGTAACCAAAATTATTGTGTTATGAGTACTATCAAGAATGATGTTTAGTTTATTAGTTTCATTACATTGATGAAGTTTGTGATAATGCTATGCAATTTTTCTATAATGAAAAATGGATTAATAGGTGATATCTAATTCACCCGCCGCTCTCAGCATCACATTTCCCAATAGATTTCCAATAGCTAGGAGTGTTGCTAAGGCCAAATGACATCACAAGCCATTCATATAACCCTTGAGTGGTCTTAAATGCATTCTTCCACTCATCTCCTAGCCTTATTCTTATCTGATGGTAACTAGATTTAAGGTCAATTTTAGAAAAATAACATGCTCCTCCAAGTTGGTCTAGATCCTCAATTCTCGGTATTAGGAATCTATATCTGATTTTTATGTTATTAATTACCCTAGAGTTAGTGCATAGTTTCCATTTTCCATCCTTTTTAGGGGCCAAAACATTTGGGACTACACATGGGTTGAGACTCTTTTGTATGAATCCTTTATATAACAATTCACTAAGTTATTTAGTTACCTCCACATTCTGATCAAGGGTGAGCTTATATGATGCCTTGTTGGGTAGCGAAGCACCAAGAATGAAGTCTATTTGGTGAAAAATGTCTCTCAGAGGTGGGAGTTCATTAGGTATGTCTCCTGCAACAATACCTTTATATTTTTGTAGTAGATTGTCAACTTCATGTGGTACTTCTCTGTGTACTATTTTATCCTTAGGTTTGAGGACTAAGGCATACCCTACTATTCCTTTGGTTTTTCTTGTTGAGGATTAGGAAGAGGGAGTAGGTTGTATTTATGACCATTCTGAATGATTTGGTATTTTTTTGTGACTCCATCATGTTTGGCTTGTAGATCATACTTCCATAGATGCCCTAAGGGACAAACATCCATATCTACAACATCACAAAGGACACTATCCTTATAGTCTGTAATGGAGAAATCTACCCAAGCCTGTTCATTTATAAGGGTTTGTTGTCCTTTTGTCAACCAAGATACATGGAATGGATTTGGGTGGGGTATCTTTTCTAAATTTAATTTATCTACCATCTCTCTGGATACAAGATTTTTAGTAGAACTAGAATCAATAACTAACTTGCATACCTTTCCATGGCTTTTGCAGTTGGTTCTAAAAATATTCTTCCTTTGAGGAGGCTCCACCGGTATGGGTTCTTGGATTAAGGTCCTCTTCATCATGATGGATACACCTTCTTCTCTCGTACAGTCTCTTTCACTATCAACATTGTCTTCTTGCACTAGGTTGGCTATTCTTTCACCTTGGTTATTCTTCTTGTCTCTGTCTAGACACCTATTGGTGTAGTGACATGTCTGATTGCAGTTATAGTACCTAATTGCAGTTATAGCACTTGATTTGCCCATTTTTTATTCCTCCATTTCTACCTCTACCATTTCCTCTTCTTCCTTTGTATCCACCTCTTGAACTACTTTCTCCTTAGGTGTTCTCCTTATTGGATTCTCCTTGTGGTATATTGTTCTATCCTCTTCCTCCAAAGTTACCTCTTCCTATTTCATTCTTCCCTTTTTCCACTTTAACTTTGTTCATTTCTCCTTCTAAAATTTTCTTCAACCTTTAATGCTAACTGATAGCATTGGTTCACCATGGTAGGGCTTTTCAAACTAATTTCATCCTGAATTGAGACCCGTAGGCCTTGCATATACCAATCAAGCTTCACACATTTTGGTTCAACAAGCTTGGACTTCATTACCAATCTCTAAAATTATTCAATATAGTTAGAGATGTCCATCTCTTTCTCTCTTAGACTCATCCTTCTTTTATGAAGTTGGACTTCATAATGTTTAGGGACATAGGTTTCCCTAAGTAGGGCCACCATCTTCTTCCAAGTGGTGACTGGATTCTTTCCATTCTTCACCTTGTCATCTTGAGTGAAGTTCCACCATGTGAGTGCAGAACCTTTAAGCTTTGACTTAGCAATCTTCACCCTCTGATTCTCAGGGATGTCTTCACAATCAAAGAAACTATTTAGGGAATCCACCCAATCCATTGCAGCATTTGGGTCCATCTTCCCATTGTATGTAGGAAACTCAAGCTTGGCATCCATGGTTCTCCTCTCCATAGACTTTAGAGTCTTCATAAGTAGCCTCTAGTCTTTAGGAAATTCCTCTTCTTCCCGCTCAAGGGGTTCTTCTTCACTCCCTTCTTCAAAATCATCATAGTTTCCACTACTTCTCTTTTGAAGCTCTTCCCTAAGCCTATCCATTTCTTGCCTCCTCTACTTCATTTGAGTGTCTCTTTGTTCATCACGCTTTGTCCTTTTCTCTCTCAGGTATATTACTATCTCTACATTGGTCATCCTTGTTGACAACCCTCCTTCATCTTCTCCTTCCATGGTGTTGGTATATCTTTACCTTAAGGATCTTAGATGCTCTGATATAACTTAACACAGAGCTCTCCCCTTTTTTGGCAACTTGGTAAGTGGTGAGACCTTAGGTGTCTTTTCAGAACCCAAAGTGGTTAAGGAGAGTTCTCTACACCTTTAAAATATCCTACAAAAAACATAAATCCATTATCAGTCTCTATAAGATTATGTGTCTTACACTAGTTTTCATCGACAGAACTCGGTAACTACTTGGTTCCATTGTTTCCTAAGTTGGCTCGGTAAGGTTTACTGAGTCAATTCCTATCGCTCACGGGTAAAATCATTGGGTGATATCTTCTACTTATCTTTTCTTCAAATAGGAACCTAAATGTTGGGAAGGGGAAGGAAAGGTTCCACACTTATCAAATGTCTCTAGTAGGAATGATACTCAATCCCTTGGAATGTCCAGGAATCCATACAACAACTTCTGGCTTTTATGCCTTCCTAGCTTGTAGCCTTGTGAGCAAGGTTTTAGGATATAGACCTTGATTCTTAAAAAGAGTTTTTTTTTTAAAATGCAGATTTAGACACCCTTTAATTTTTTACATCAAACCTTCAGATCACAAGATCCCAACTAGTATGGACACTACCTAACAATTCCTGATCCACTAGTCCTTACAAGGCTAATTGGTCCTAGTTACTAAGGAAGTGGTCACCTGTCAATTGTCCAAGGAAAACCATCAATTGTGATGGTGCTATGGATCCCAAGGAGACAACAATCCATAATTAGATTTCTTTTATCCATCCCTAAAGTGCCATTGTCACTTCACTCTTTCATTCTCTAGACCAAGCACATAGAGATGCTTGGCCCAGGGCCTATAAGAAAACCTCACAAACCAATCCCCCTTTTACTATGATCTTGAGGATCTAAATTAAATTGGCCCTACTTTCATTTCCCCACTTTTCATGGGAATCACATGGAGGAAAAGTAAGTTAGGGCATTATTTGTTAAAACCCTGATTCAAGAGAGTTCCCTGAAAATCTGATGCATAAATTATTATAAATTTTGACTCTGATCTCTAAACTCACTCAATCCAAGTGCATTGGGGTCTTAGTTCATGTTAGATTATAGGCCTATCAATATTCTTCTTTTCAATTCCATACCAATCTGTACGTCCACCATTTATAGTCTAGAATTTAGGAAAATAAGGAATTTACTTTTGATTCGAATACCAAATTACATAAGTCTATCTTACACCTTTCAGAAAGGGCTATTTGAAGACCTTTCCCAATGAATCCAACTATTTTTCAAAGGTTTTGACCGTTGGGTGGTTTTTACAAAGTGCCAGCAACTTTTCAAAAAAGTTATCAAGCAACATTTCTTGCATTTTGCAACTTTTCGCAAAATGTTGCATTTTTTCTCCTAATGAGCCTATAAGGCATAAGCTTTGGATCCTAAGGATCCCAAATATTATTAAAAATAACCTAAAAGACACCTAGGAAAATCTAGACACCTAAATGTGCCTTTGGACCATAGTAAAAAACCATGTCTTATAGCCACACCAAGGGTGACTAGGCCTTACAATTAGGCTATTAGCTAAATCTATGATGTTGTATTCAACCCTTACGCATGAAGACCCTTGGGTACATCCTTGGAGCCTCTTGATTAATATCTAACATTTAATAATGTAGGGAGGTGCCCCTGCACCACTCATCATGTATGGGGTCATCATGTACAAGTCCCCCTTATACATGTCTCTCCTCACCTAGTACATCCTCTACCTCATCCTATAAAGGTACCTACGCTCCTGCTAGTATCTATGCTGGTAACAGTGATGGTAACTTTGTTGGAACCTACCCTAGTATCAGTGTTTGTATCTACATTGAGGAACCTTCTTGTATCTATGGAGGTGGTGGCCTAGGTACCTGTCTCACAGGGGGTGGCATCAATCCCTGCAGTCGCACTCCTTTGCCTCTCATTTTTGGCCTACCAATGTATCCTCTACCTCTATAATCTCCATCATCACCACCACCATCACACCCCCATCTCCTATTTCTTTGTCCCTCTCGTACATCTCTTCGAGGTGGCCTCTCTATCAGATCTATCAATATGGGGAATGGATGATCCCTCAAATATCTCTCGTAATCACCCATCATCCTTGGGCCTACAACCCCCTATCTGATAGACCATGCTTGGAATGGAATGTCTAGTAATTCATGTCATGCTATCTCAAAGTATACCATAGGCCCCCAATACTGCCTCTCCTAGTGTGTATGAGAAAATTTGTCATGCCCTGAGGCATACCCTGGATCCTGCCAAACTATTGTAAAACCTAGCTGACTAGTTGTCTCTCAATAATGTATGGGATCCTTCCAATCAACCACCACAACTCAAAAACATATCCCAACTATCTTTCATCCTCCCATGGCTCATAGTCAAGATACGGTCTCCAAATCATTGTGTCCATAGTATCAAAAGCATGCCTCCAAAACTCCAGGTGTCCCAACTTATGATGAGACTAAATGGATGCATATAGAAAAATGTACAGCTCTCATACACCTCAAAATCTCAGAGGCATGGGTCATATGATATAAATATGATCCCATGCCCATACATGGAGAAATTTCACTCCTGTCGATAATGAAGCCCCTCTGTGATATGCCATCTGGTGGAGATCATGGTATAAATGTGCCAACAAACATACACCCCAAGAAAAATGGGTCCCTTCATCCATCATCCTCTGCAATGTATGACCCCATCCCACTACAAACCCATGTGATCATCAGTCTGGACACACAAATCCTCCAATAGGCCCAACCAATACAACTGGGAGAGGCTCGTACAAATCCACCATCTTCTCCTAGATGATCTTTGTCTCATTGATGTTATCATCTCTGAAAATCACCCTGCACTCAGCCAAGTCATTGTGCCTATCATACTACACCACCTCCCCTATGATGGGAATTTGTAGGATGTGATATAGTGTCACTAACATCTCCCATGTAAGGAGATGGAAGGTACTCATCCCCGAGTGCCACCGCACTGCTAATCTTGTCAGCATCCCAAGATTCACCCAAATCTTGGGCATATAGATGATATGATATAAACTAGTGGCTCCTATCAGTAGTTTGTCTATCTCAAATAGTGTCGGCCTCAAATTATGTGCGATGGGATATCTCTCCCATGACATCACAATATCAGTAATGTCCTCCTATCACAATTAACAACAAACCAAACTATCAGGTTTTGAACAAGATTTGATTTATCTATCTATCCTATTCTATCCATTAAACACATGTTTATCACATTTCCAATAGGATAATTCTATGAATTATCTAATCAGGAAGGTTAACTAGAGACCATGCTATGAAGTTTCCTACCTTGACCAAAATTGATCTAAACACCTAGCCAACAGATCATATCAGCCTATCGATATCTAGTTTGACCTAATTGACCTTTTCATTTTCTAAATTCTACCTCCTAAAATAAATGTGCAACACAGAAAAATTCTTGTGCAACAACCCCTCACATATGTACAGATTAAACATATGTGCAACTACCCTGAATGAATGTGTAGCCATTTAAGTCAAATGCACATAACCAAGAATGTGAACATTTATCTAATAATTATGTAGCCTCAATAGTTCCTAAATTGGATGAGCAGGTACCCCAAATGTATGCACAGAACTACCAGTTTGTTGTGCAAACATGGCATGTTGTTGTGCATACATACGCTGCAACTGTGCATTTATATTCTGCCCATGAACAAAAAAAATTTGTTGGCAATTTGGCTGAGTTGATTGCATAGATGTTTTCATTATGGAAATATAAGATCCTCATGAAGATCACACAAGTTAGAGAGCAAGTATGATAGAGTGCATTGCAAATTTGTCTAAGTGTGAGACAGTGTTTTACTAGTGAACCTGGATACATTTTTTGTTTGCGACGTCGACTAGAGTAAGTTCAGTCCTTGTGCACTTGAACATAGACTCTATGATGTCTATTGATCACCCATCTCAAAGTGCTAGTCAGTACGGCATGTACGGAAGAAGTTATGACAGTTTTACCGAAGATAGTGTGAAGCTGACAAGACAGAATATGAAGACAGAACTAGTAAAGAGTTAAGGGATTATTTTTTTTATCAAAATAATGACTTAACAATATAAAGAGATGACATCCTAGATGTTAACTTGAGAAAAAATAATGTGTTATGAGTTCTTTATTGTTATGCATTTTTTTTACCTTGTTATGTTATGCATGTACACAGATAATCTGTTATATCCATAATTGGGAAAAAGATAAAGTTTATAGAATATTGATTCACCCCACCCCCCCTCTCAGTATTCCCTATTTCTAATAATTGGTATCAGAGCTTAGTTACTCACAAAAGAATCATTCAAGGAAAGCCTAGCAGCTTGATTAAGATCTCTATGGATATGGATCAACTACAAAAGAATCTTGAAGAAGCTCTTGAATAGATTGACTTGCTTACTATTGAAAAAGATAATTTGAAAAGAAAGTATGATGATGCAAAGAACCACATTGAGAAATTGAAAAATAAATTGGAAGATCTGAGATCTGAAAAAGAATCCAAAGTTTTTATTGAAGATTGTGATGACAATATCGAAAAAGACAATCAGATCCTTAAACATGAATTGAAGATAGAAAATTTGAAGCTTAGTTTGAAAGATGGAAATGGAAAGAATGAACCAAATCTGAAATCTGAGAATGAAAGTCTAAAGACTAAAAATGAAGGACTGAAATCTAAACTTTCTAAAGTAACATCTGAACTTGAGAAAGTCAATTTGCAGTATGCTGAACTTGAGAAATACAATAAGATTGTGAAATGTGAACTGACTCAATCCAAACAACAACTTGAAAGGATATATTCAACTAGTGAGAATATTGATGAACAAATATCCTATCAAAAACTATTCTATGATAAGACTGGTCTTGGATTCAACACCTTCAAAGAAAATGAAGGCAAGGAACTAGATCAGAAGATATCTGAAAGCATGGATGAGAAGAAGCCTAATGAGATCAACAAATCTGAAGATACACCTAAAGAAGAAGAATCGCCAAAGTAAGAGGAATCGCCCAAAGGTATGCAAAGAGAATTCAAAGGTAGATGTTTTGCTTGTAATACTATTGGTCATATGAAGAGAGATTGCACAAGTAAACAATTTAAACCTCTTAATGGTTATTGTTACAATTGTCATGGTTTTGGACATAGAGCTATTGATTGTAGGAAACCTAAATTTATTGAGAATAATGATGGTAGTAGAATGTTTAGGAATACTAACAATGTAGATAAGAAACCTACTGAAGATATGAATAGAAGAAGTGGAGTAGTATGTTATAGATGCAACAAGGTTGGACACATTGCTAGAAACTGTAGATCACAAATCAATCAACCTAGACCAAGATATGGAAAAAATGGAATTGTTTGTTAGATATGCAACAAGATTGCACATACAACAAGGTTTTGCAGAATGAACAATAGATTTTTTCATCCTAATCGTAACGCCAGGAATCATGCAAGAAGAAATGAAGATGCTAGTAACAGTCAAAAAGGATGTTGTAGTAATTCAGATGAAGTGAAGTTTATCAAAAGCACAGATCAAGGAGACATATTCAACATTGAAGGTAATCAGAAAGGTGAAGTATTGAAAGGTAAGAATGAATCTTTACCTGACCTATCTCAAAGTACTTAATTCATGTAAATTGCAGTAGAATAGGAACTTAGATTTAGTATAGAAGTAGATATATGATGAATTGAGTCTTGCACAGTTAATGCAAGGTACTTTATGATATTATAATGCTATGGTTAAGAGTGCAAAGAAAAATATTAGGTTTTGCAAGATTGCAAGAAGTTTTAAGTTTTGCAGGATAGTAGAGACAACTTTTTGGAAAGTAGTGGCAAAAGAATTGAATGTGATGTCAGATCTAAGTGAGATTGAATTAATAAAAGGTTATGATGGATATTATTTGATCATCAAAGTGAATTCAAGTGTCAATGAGATCAAAGAGTAGAGATAGAAAGCATTTTGCAAGGATTTGGAAAAGAATTGTGTGTTGAATCTACGCAAGCCCTAAAATCATGAAATTGAGGTATTTTACTTGACAAATCTTTGAATCAATAAAGGCATTTGAAGAAACCATGGATTTTTCCTTAATACACAATGTCAGAGACAAGAATAGACCTAAATTGAAAAGGGAACCAGTAGAAACATTGGAAGAAGACCCTAGGTTTTCATTATCATCCGTACGAGATGGATTTTTACATTTAGAGAATGTCAGGAGTTATCTTGGATGCAAACTAGAGACAGTAAATGATAGTGATTTTATAGATGAATATCAAAAGATGTACAATCAAGATATGACACTGAAACAAGGTTTTGAACACTTGGAACATAATGAAATTGTCAAATATGGATTACAGTCTGAATTTAATAATGAAGAATGCACTAAGATCATTTTGAGTAGAATTCATAATGGAAAGTTTTGGCTAGAGGATAGAGTGATAGATATTATAGCTGATTTGATTCATGAAGTCACTGGATTATCTAAGACTGGAGCTATTCCTTTTAATGAGAAAAACATGAGAAAAACAATCATTGACAACACTAATTCATCCTATAATGGTAGGGGAATTGTGATTAGCAAGATCAAACAAGTTGATGTGAGATACATATGTAAGATCCTAACTACTAAGTTTTTTGCTAATTCAAGAGAAGATGACATGGCAGCTAGAATGGTACATGCAACTTATCTTATGTGTGTTGATAGGCTACCAATTGATATGTGTGAAATTCTTAGAATTCAATTGTTTGAGAACTTGGAGAAGATCAAGAAAACTAAGTATACACAATTTAGGTTCTCATCCCTAATCACATACATGTTCTTTCATCTTTTGAGGAGATTTCCTTACACCACAGGAAATGATTGGAATGATGGAAAAACCACAATGGAAAGGATTAATGTAGTATACAGAAAGCATTTTATTGACAGTGTTAATAAAAATGCAGTACTTATTATTAAGACATTTCAAAATATTGTGTCTAGCAGATCAAGGATCCCTAAGTCTCTTGTTGAAAATGTAAAGATGATATATGTTTTATGGTGGATACTGACCTTACCTATATTGAAGTAGTAGAGCCTAGAACAGAGTTCATAGACCCTCTTGGCTATGAAATATCTAAGGTAGAGACTGAAGAGTGTGTTAGCAGACTACTGAAGTGTAAGTTGGACACTCAATGTAACAGGTTTGGAACCTTTGAGGAGAACTTCAACTCTACAAAGATTCTAATTGAAGAAAAGCAATCTAAGAAGAGAGTTGAGAGAACCATTAAGAAAATCTTAAAGGATACAGGAATGACAGAGAGAGAGTTTTTGGTAGCGAAGCAGATAGCAATAGCAATCAGAGAGAGTGGACAAAAGGAATTTTTGTCTATCCCTCTTTTATCATCAATTGTAGTGCCACAGGAAGAACCACAAGTAAAGGTGAAAGTGGAAGTACCTGAGAAGGACATAGAAATAAAGATGTCTACTAGATCCACTTCCTCCACACCTAGCAAAAGAATTAAGGAGAGTTCCACTAGACCAAGGAAGAGGCATAAAACTCTAGTGCAACCTATTCCAAGAAAGATTGTAGAGGTTAAAGATGATGCCACTACAAAGAAGAAAGATTGGATAGACTTAATCTATGATCTTTATGATTATACTGATAGAATTAATCTAGAGAATGCAGTTGTGAAGCATATGATCTTGACTGGCAAGAAGTTTGATGCAATTCAAGGACAAATACTTGATGGTCTTTATAACAAACTTTTGAACAAAAAGAAGAGAGCATCAGATGAAGAGACAGCTATCAAAGAAAAGCTTGTGAGGAAGCTTTGTGAGATAAGAGATGAATCTCATTTCAACCAGATTATGAAGGCCCTAAGCACCCATCTGAGAACCAAAAGGAGAACAATTCAGATTATGGGAGGCAGGTATGAAGAAGTAAATTTTGAGACTGAACAAGCAATTATCAAGGTTATGGCAAAGTATGTTAGAGAATCATTAGTTGTAGCAAAGAAACCAAGTAAGAAAGTACAAGAGGACATTCCCTCTTCTCCAGCTATTAATATTGAAGATGAAACAATGAATGTAGAAGGTACAAAAATCACCTTGGATACTGATGAAAATGTATTCAAGAACTTGGAGAACATTGTTGACAATTCATCCTTTGAGGAATAGGAAGCTACAAAAGATGAAGAAATGATAGAGACCACTATTGTGGAACCACCAGTTGTAGAAGAACAAGTTCCCCTTCCCACCAAAGAAGATATCAGTCTTACTCCTAAGACTAGAAAGAAGACTCAAATTGGCTCTATGATTGAGCATTTGGGAAAAGAAGTAGATGATGATGATCAGTTGGAACTAATTACATCCTTAAACAAAATAATTGGTAAGAATAAGAAGGTGAAGAGTCCTGAAGGATATCTAAAGGAACTAACTGAGAAGTTACAAAGCATTGTGACCACACAAATTTTAGAAGCAGACCCTATGGAGAAGGCAAAGAAGGTAATGAGTACCTTTGATAATGAATTCACACACCTAGCTGATATTACAAAAGTGAAAGCACAAGAAAACTATGAGGCTAGAATGCTTTTGAACATCAGTCAGTACATCAGCAATGATATCAATACTCTTGATATTTGTATCAAAGATTTGAGGAAGCACTTGGAAACAGGAAAATCTTTGTACATACAGTGTACAAAATCAGAGACTTTGAGAACTAAGGAAGATCAAATGATAAAGTTGAAGGAAGTAGAGATTCTAAAGGAAACAAACCTTCTATCTAACCCCAATGTGAAGGTCTATAATGTTGAGAAGAAAGTTAGAAAACTGTATGATGAAATCAGCATTGTACAAGATGAGAAAGACAGGAAATTGAGAAGAGACACTCTTTTGAGAGAGCATGTTTCTATGAAGTTGAGCATAATTGAAGAACAATTGGAAGATTGTCTTTCAGCAAAGACATCTTTTTAGAAATTTAACTTTGAAAACCTCCAAGCATGTGAAATTTCTTCTTATGGACTGAGCGCACTACTCAATGTGGCAGATTCCATTAAGAAATCATGGGAGAAGGAGATAGAAGCCATGAAGATAGATTTTGCAGATTGTGTTGCAAGCCTATTGGCTTTGCAATAAATAAATTGAGGTATAACTTTTTGTGATACAATTTTGTGACCCTCCCTACCTTATTTTTTCATTGTTGTCAAAGGGGGAGAGATATATAGAAGAAAAATGATAGTATATGATAAGGGTTGTTACTCTTAGGGGGAGTACTATATTAGAGGCAATAATTTTTGAGGATTTATAAGGATAGTATGTATTTTATACTATGGCCACAGTTTTGAACATTTTTGAGATTTTGAGTTGTACACTTAGCCAATTTTCTCGTATGTTACCACCAATGACAAAGGGGGAGATTGTTGGAAATTTGGCTGAGTTGATTGCATAGATGTTGTCATTATGGCAACATATGATCCTCATGAAGATCGCACAAGTCAGAGAGAAAGTATGACAAAGCACATTGCAAATTTGTCTAAGTGTGAGACAGTGTTTTACCAGTGAACCTGGATACAATTTTTGTTTGTGATGTCAACTAGAGTAATTTCAATACTTGCACACTTCAACATAAACTCTATGATGTCTATTGAAGACAGAACTAGTAAAGAGTTATGGGATTATTTTGTTTATCAAAATAATGACTTAACAATATAAATGGACGACATCCTAGATGTTAACCCTTTGATAAAGCTATTGGTATAAATGTAAATGTAATTGTAATTGTAAAGAGAAGTAATTGTAACAAGCAGCAAGTAATTGTAGAAGTATGATGCGAAGTATATGAAGCATATGTAATAGCAATAGTGAAAGAGTAGCGAAGTGATATTGATGCAAGCAATATAAGGTTATGTACCTCAACCTATTTTTTAATTAGTGTATATTGTACATTACTTATTTGGGCAGTGGGCTCATCTAGTAATCACATTTTGTACTACAACTCCTAATAGGGTTGAGGCTTCTAACAAGGCCTATAGTCCCTTAATCAGGACTAATACACTGTATGCTTGTAATAGACTCCTAACAGGGTCAACATCCTTAACAAGATACTTTTGATTAGTGGATCTTTGTGGGTACCATCCCCACCAGATTTTTCTCTTGGCCAGGGTTTCCTCGAGAACAAATAATGTGTTATGAGCTCTTTATTTTTATGCATGTTTTTTAGCTTGTTATGTTATGCATGTACAAAGATAATCTGTTATATCCATAATTGGGCAAAAGATAAAGTTTGTAGAATACTGATTCACCCCCCCCCCCCTCTTAGTATTCCCTATTTCTAACAAATTTCTATCCTAATCCTAGGTTGAATATAACCTATAAATGCTCAATTCTACTATAAATCAAGTAAAATCACAAAGCAAGATCAGATCACCTACCGCCTATCCTAAATTGGGAGGCCTCTGGAAGTGGTGGACATGCTCAAAATGATGGTCTAGCAATGGGAATGACATCTTCTCATCCCAGCTCTCTTTCCTCAAGCTCCAATCTCTAAATGCCACTTGTAACAATGACCATCTAATGGACCCTTTGACCCTATATATAGATTATGGACCCATTTTGCTCGGTGTGTGGACCCTATCTATCGAAATCTTTCTGTCACTCCATTTTCACACTCATTTCTTCTAATTCTTTTCGTGAGATTGATTGTCGAAAAAACAAAAAAAAATCAAAATCAAAATCAAAATTTTTTATTAATCTCTCGACGAGGCATGCATAGGTCACTTGAGTTTTGGACATCATCTCAAGCAGGGGCAAAATGCTTGATTTTTCTTTGAAACAATGCGGCCAACACATTATTTCAAAGAAGGGGCAAAATGTATACACTTAAAAATGACTTGATAAATCAATTAAATACTTGTTATTTAATTAATATTGGTTTAATGAAATCAATTAAATATTTATTATTTAATTAATATTTATTTCCTCTATTATTAAATAAATTATTCAATTATTGAATATATTCACTTTATCCTATTCTTCTTATCGTAAGTCTTCTAAATTAGTCTTATTAAAGTGATTTAATAAATTAATCAATTACATAATCACTATATGACTAAGTACCCTAGTCCATCTCATAGACCTAGTCACCTAACACATCACCTTGGCTAAAATAATTAATTTTTATTAATTATTAATAAGTTATTTATCCTCACAAACACATATCCTATTCTTAAGGGCTATGTGGCCTCATAAGACTTGGTCTCATGACCACATGTCTTCTCCTAGACTTGGTCAAAACACATTCCCTATTCCTAAGGAGCTTCTAAAGCCACCTCAAGGAGTCAAAGATGACTCATGGGATACTTGTACCAAGAGTCCTTATGGAGAAAAGGTATTTCCCCCTTATTCTCAATGATCTTTATGAGACACTTAACATGTGTCTTTCCCTTCCACCTTCTACTCTTCCTTGTCAATGTGGGGGGAACATCTTCCCTATTCCTCCTCTCACATTCCAAGTACATCCCTTTTCTCTCAACCCCTTCAACCAAGTCAATCTCCACCCTAGGATTCTCCACCTTTCAATCTCCACCCTAGGATCTTGCCACCTAGGCTTGAGTCCTCCAAAAACCTATAGAAGGAGCTTTCCTCTTCCTTTGAGAGCCTAATAGAAATAGTCATTTTTCAAGCATTCAAGTAATCAAGCATCCAAGAAATCAAGTAATCAAGCATCCTGATATCATTATAAGCCATCCGCATAGCATTTCATCCACCATAGTTGCATAATCTAGGTTTAAGCTATTTTTTCACAAAATATCATCAAATCTCCACACTTTGGAAGCATCTTGGGCAAAGGAGAAATCATTTGGAAATCTGAGAGCTCACCACATCCAAGAAATCAAGGCTAGGAGGACAATATAGGAAAGCTACATGGGTAAGTGGAGGTAAAAGCTTCTTTGTTCTGATTTTATTTAATCCTTGTATTCTTCATTGTACTGCATTTAGATTGATTTAGTAACTTAATATAGTTAGTATTTCATTTCTAGGAGTAGACATCTATTTTTCATATAGTTTCAGTTTGGCTTGATAGAATTTAAAGACATGACCTCATTGGAAGGTTCAAACATTATATCACTTAAATCTATAACATGGGCCTCTTCTAGGTGTTCTAGAGAACTTGGGTCAAAATCCTCCTCACTTGAATCCTCTCAAGTTTCCAATGGGTAAAAATCTCTTGGATTAAACCTATCTCTAGATCCTCCTATAGTAGGTATCCATGATGGAACATAAGGCTCTCCTACCCATTGAGTTTCTTTGACTTCTTGATTTGGCATATTTTCTAGAGCCTCTTGATTCAAACTTGATGCTTGATTATGATTCGATCCTAAAACTATTTCTTGTTCTTTTTCCTTATTGGGAGGATAGGTGTGAATTACATCCACCTCTTTATCTTGGCAAGATTTGCTTGACAATGAATCCCACTCCCATTTCTTTGAATATTTATCACTTTGTGATCCTAATTACAAAATTTGGACATCAATCATGGGGTGTCTCTTTTGAGTGTACCCTTGTTTAAGATACCCCAATCCATATTTTTCCTTTCTATCCCTCCAAGATATTTCAATGGGTTCAAATAACCCTTCATTTCTTGTACCCAAAGGTCCTTGTCCTTAATAACCCATTTTCTACATTGTTTGAAAAGCTTTTCCATATCGATGAGTAGGAATACTAATATTTTGGATACATTTTTCATTGGCACTTGACTCATAATCCTTATATAGCCATTTTAAGATTTCATTATCCTCTTCATCCATAGATGAAGAAGTACTAGCCCTTACAAAGTTGTCATTGTATTTATGGGTTGTATGTAGGCTAGAGGGTTTTCCATGGGACTTTGGAGATAAGGGTAGATCCATCATAGATAAATATTATTCACCCACACCCTTTTGTTTGATTTTGCATCGTTTCTCAAAACTTTTCATCATGCTATCCACTTTTTGATAATGAGCCTCCTTGATGTGGAATTGGGTGGGATTTTCTTGGTCTTTTTTTCTCCATGAGTACTTTCCTCACTAACTTTCTCCTTTCCCTTAGTCGATGTAGCTAATTTAGTCGAAATTTGATGTTTTTCAAAAATATCATCTTGTTTCTCTACCTTTTCTTTTCCTTTCAAGGATGGAAGATCCTTTGAGCTTTGTCCTTATTCTATTCTTATCAACATAGATCCTTTTGCATTATGTGTGACCAAGGAGTCATTAATGGGTTTAATTTTATTGCAATATTGGAAGGAATTCAAATCTCCACTCACCATGACTTCTTGTCCCATATAAGGAAACTTCAAGCATTGATGGTACGTTGAGGGTATCACTTGCATTTCGTGTATCCATAGCCTTCCTAATAGGATATTATAGGTTAATTTCAGATCTAGGACTTGAGAAATGGTTGTTAGGAATAGTCCCAAGAGATAACTGAGAGGGGGGGTGAATCAGTTATCTACAAGTTTCAATTCTTTATCCAATTAAGTATGTGATAACATTAAGCATAAACACAATGAAAGTACACTTAAGACAACACCACAATTTTGGTTATGGGGAAACCCAAATAGGTAAAAACCCCGATGGGAATTGACACCCACTAAGAACTGTACTAGTGTATTATGATCCCTGTTAGAAGATCTTACAACCCTGTTAGGAGTTGATCTTTACAATGCAATAAGTACAGTGACCTAGTCAAGAGTCAAACCCTACTAGGAGTCTTTTACAATTAACCCTGTTAGGGGTGAGGATGCACTGTCTGAGAGCACACTGTTCAAAGGGGTGAAGGCTACAACCTTCTATTTAATAGATACACACTATATCTAGATCTTGGTGAACTACACGTAGACCTGCTATCTTGAATAGTTCCAATGAATAGAATATACTTTCTCTTATGTCATATAGACCTTCTACTAATGGCTCATCACTTCACACTCTTTGCTCTTCCCTTTTCTTTCAACTCTAAACCATTCTTGACAATAAAAAATGACTACCTATAAATATCTTTCCTCTAAATGATATAATCAAGTGGGCCTATTAGAACCATATTGAAATCATATTAGATAAACAATGTAACTCTCCAATAACATCTCAGTCGACTCTACTAAGCACCGAACATAAATTAGGAATTCACAATTTTATGTGAGTAGACGCCACGCTACACATAGTCAACTTCACAAAATTATCTCCAACTTTCTTCTCATGCTGAATTACATCATGCACTCTTAACCAAAAATTTTTAACTCTCCTATTAACATAAATCCAAGCACACAAACCACGATGATAGGTGCAACTACTTCAATCTTATAAACACTGTCGGCTCTCCAAATAAACTCAAGAAACTGTAACTATTAACTGGAGACTTCATAACTCAACCTGTATTGCATCTCTGACTCTACATTCATCAACATAACATCATACATATGTCTACAACATAAATATGAAGGTGCAAGACTCTACTACAAATGTATGACCAATCACATATAGAACTGTTCATGGGACCTATCGGGAACACTCACTGATATACATGACTGTACTACTATCTTTACTCAGAATCAACCTTTGCATCTATGATATCATGCTGATAACATATCCAAGCATCATATTCTAAATGCACTCTCCATCATTCTTCCACACATGCTTCTTACCATATGTTTTCATCAATGACAAACATACAGATAGCAAACTGGCCTACTGGCAAATCTCCAACAATGGTTTCTTTTTGCATTGGACCTACTCGAATGGGGAGGACTATTATCCCTTTAGATGCCCTTTCTTCATCAACATAAGCTTTAATAGTTATTTTTCTCTTAGGGTCAATAGCTTCCTTAGAATATCCTAAGGCTTTGACAAGGTTTAATGTACAGATATTTAGGCCAACTCCCCCATCAATGAGGACTCTCTTAACCCTATGTTTATGGATTAACACCTTAATATGCAAGGGCAAGTGTTGAAAATGATTTAAAGACATATCATATTTCTCAGAAAAAGATAGACATGTTAGGAATGAATGCTAAATATATCCTATGGGGGAGTATTTGTAGCCATTCTATAGAAGTTGTTATTGCATTCATGGCTTTGATTGTCATTGATGTCAACACAGTGATCTACTGAAGATTAGCAGAGAAGCAGACAGTATTTGAGTTAGCACACATGGGATGTTCAAGATGAAGCTATGCAGAGTTGAGGACTTACTCTATGATGTTCTATAAGATCATGGTTAAGAGCACATACGAAAATTCATTTATTCATAGAAGTTATGAGCATTTCAGTGGAAGCAGTATTCAGGTAGTGTTCCTGAGTAGCGGTTGTGGAAATTGGATGATATCTCCTAATCAAGATTGAATTTGATCATGCATAGTTGAGAAGAATTTGAAGAAATGGTGATAGTGACGTGGACATGAGCGCAAGGTCTGAGGTCGCACGAGTGAAGAATTATCTTAATTGGAAGCTGACAGTTTTGTGTAATTTTTGCGTAATGTGTGGAAGATTTTATTTTGTAATTTGTATGCTGACTCATTTGTAATTACTTGAGTGTGGTATAAAGGAAGGAATGTTTTCCTTACTGTAATATGTAAGTGTGTGGTATTTGTGAAATTGAATTGCAGAATTGTGCAATACTTGTTGGAAGAGGATATGTGAAGTATAAAGATCTGGTATTGAGATCTGATGAAGCAGTTGGTGCGGTTTGGCACAATCAGAGAATGAGTATTGAATTGTTGAGATTAGTAATATATTGGTATTATTCTATTGAGTAATACAAAGATCAGTTGGACAGTGTGTTCAGTGATCTTACACCTGAAGTTGCTTGGGCATTGGGTCCTTCTGTCTTCCATAACTCCTAACAGAGTTAGAATCTTTTAGTAGGGATTAAAAGTCTCCTAACAGGGACTCATATGTACTGAATTTATTTGACAAGACTCCTAATAGAGTCCATCCTCTCACAAGGAACATTCATATTAGTGCATCTCTTGTGAGCATCATTCCCACCGGGGTTTACTCTTCGATCAAGAGGTTCCCTAGTCAACATATCTTATGTTATTGTCTTATTGTCCTATTGTGTATGTATATCTTTCTATGGTTGTTGATTACATTACTTACATGGTTAAAATCTATTGAAGTTGATAAAAAATTTATTTTTTAGATAATTGATTCACCCCCACCCTCTCAGTTATCTTGGTGAACTTTACTTTCTAACAATTGGTATCAGAGTAGTAGGTCCTTGAAGGAAACATTTAATAGCTTGAGGAAATCCATGTCAAGTCATTTTAGGAAAGAAAGCCCTAAGTTTGATGGAGTAAGTTTTGACAGCTAGAAAGAAAAGATGAAGACACATTTACTTTGTTTAGGACCAGGTTATTGGTTAATAACAAAGAATCAGAAGACTATCATTGATGAGGATAAGATTGAAGAATGTACTAATGAGGAAAGAGATCTATTCATGTGTAACATACTTTCCAGAGAAGCACTTTTGTTAGTTCTTCCAGAAAATGAGTACAGTCAGGTAAAATATCTAAAAACATCTCATGAAATTTGATTAGCTTTACAATCTACAATTGAAGGTGATGAACATGCAAAGAAATTCAAACTACATAATTGGATATGTGCATTTGAAGATAGAAGAATGATGGAAGATGAATCTATTAGAAGCTATATTGGTAGAATGTTAGAGATTGTTGCAGGTATAAAATCTTGTGAAGGAATCAAGATAGAGAATGAAGTGATATGGAAAATTCTGAGGACATTGACTCCTACATTCAAGCAGACAACACAGATGATTGAACAAGTTATACCTTGTACTAAGAACTTCACTAGACAAACCCTTCTTGGAAGATTAGAAGCAGTAGAGATGAACTTGAGGCAATAAGGAGTCTTACCTAGAATGGAGACAGCATTCAGTGCACTTAGTATTCACCCTACTTTGTCAAGAAGCATAAGTGTGAGTGGAGATTATGCTAGCAGAAATAGATCTAGAAATGAAGAAGATAGGGAGATTGAAGAAGGCATTTCTTTACTTGTGAAAAGTGAACCAGACGGTAAGAAAAATTTTAAATGTTGGACTTGTCAAGAATATGGTCATTTTGCATCTAAATATCCTAAAAGAGTCAAGAAGTATAGAAAGAACTTTAAACCTAGAAGATCTAAAGATTGTTATTATGCAAATGATGAACTTGAAGCTAGTTTGGAGAAATCTTTAAGTGAAAGTGATACTGAGAATGATGATATAGGATTTGTAGCAATAAAAGAAGAAAATCTTGAAACAGAAGTTAAGGAAGAAAAAGCCTTAGTTTCTCAAGTAGAAAAGAAAACTGATTGGATTATAGACAGTGGTTGTTCACATCATATGACTGGAGATATGAAGAAGTTCATAAAGTTTAACAATTATGATGGAGGAGGTGTTAGAGTTGGAAACAATGCACCTTGTTTGATTAAAGGTATAGGATCTATTACTCTTGATGGAAAGACTAATACTGATGATGTTTACTTTGTGGATGGTATGAAACATAATCTTTAGAGTGTTAGAGAGCTAATTGATAAGGGATATCAAGTTTTTTTTTTCTGAGAAAACTTGTGTAATCAAAGATAAGGATGGAAATTTGATTGGTACTAGATCAACAACCAGAGGTAATGTATTTCAGTTGAATCCTACTAAGATGACATGCTTGATTACTAATATTGGTGACAGTTGGCTATGGCAAAGAATATTTTGTCATATAAACTTTGATAACATTGTAAAAGTGAGTACTACTCTTGTAGTAAGAGATTTGCCTAAAATTATGAAGCCTACTAACATGATTTGCAAGGAATGTGTGATGGCTAAATAGAAGAGAAGCTCATTTCCCAACAAGAAGTTTACAACAGTAGAGAAGTTGGAAATTGTTCATACAGATCTAAGCGGTCCCACAAGGACTAGAGGATTCTATGGAGAAAGGTATTTTATGATTCTGGTTGATGATTTTACAAGAATGATGTGGATTGCATTTCTTAAAGAAAAATTTGAAGCATTTGATAAGTTTAGGATTATTAAGAACAAAGTTGAGAATGAATCTGGAATGAAGATTAAATGTTTGAGATTAGATAGAGGTGGAGAATTTACTTCAAAATATTTTAACATTTTTTGTGAAGTGAATGATATTAAGAGACAGTTTTCAACCCCTAGGACACCTGAGCAAAATGGTATTGCAAAAAGAAGAAACAGATCAGTGACTGAAGTAGCAAGAGCCATGTTATTTGAGAATGATTTGGCAAAGATATTCTAGAGAGAAGCAGTGAGCATAGCAATGTATACAATGATCAAAGTAGATACATACAAGACACCCTATGAACTATGGTCATGCACCATCAGTTAAGTATTTTAGAATGTTTGGAAGTAAATGTTATATTAAGAGAGATGATGACATTGGAAAGTTTGATCCTAGAAGTGATGAAGGTATATTTCTTGGATATTCATTGAAGAGAAAATCTTATAGATGTTACAATAAAATAACTAAGACTATTTGTAACACCCTATCTAAACTAAAGAAATAAGATGAAACTAAGAAAGAACATCCATAAATAAATCACATAATACCACAGCAAATTTTTTTTTATTTAAAAATTGCAAACTTCTACATACAGTCATAACAACCGCTTCTTAGAGCTTTAAAGTAACAATCAATTTACATCAGAGTAATAATAATAATACTCTTTATTCAAGGAATAAGTCTCCAAACAATTTTCATATATTTCCAATCCATTACATTCTACGAATAGATCTGATAACTAGAAACCATGAAATGATCTATTTCTCATAAAACTTAACAACTGCTAACCACTGTCCCATTTTCATTGATTTATCCATCTATAACCTGAAAATCAAAATGAACACAAATACAAACAATAAACAGGGCTCAGTCTCAATGACAATGAAAATGAATCCTCTCCAAAAATCTGCAACCATAAGAGTCAGTACAATATAGCTTTTATGCAGATTTAAATGCAGATATAATTCTGAAAACTAAATAACATAGTTTCTATTTTACTCCAAAGTCATTAAGCATTAAATTTCTTTTAAACAGAAATAAACTCGCAAAGAAAATGACAAGTAATGATCCAGTAGTTCATGGGTTTTCACATAAGGATCTAAACTAGGTATCCGTAAGGAAACTCATAGCAATCCATTATGTCTGATGAAACCATAACGTTTTATCTTTGTTAATTGAAAACCCATAACCCTTGAATTTTATAATTATCACTTAATTAAACAACTGACAAAAATTCTTTCCCATAAGATATAGACTAGTGACAGTCACAACTAACAGAAATTCTATCATCACAAGGTACTAGACTAGTGTCAGCCCCCACTCTATGGATCATTCTTGCATTATCTCAAACAAACACTTGATCTATCTATCAAAGACAGCAGTGAAATGAATTTCATATCACAGTTTCAATAACATTCTATTTCTAATGCATCAATTTTACCAAATAGAAACAGCAATCAGAAATCCATTACAAAACCATATTACCATATTCCTTAACATACTTTCATAAACATGATGTTTTCACGAAAGATGAGAAGATCATAACTCTTTCTCCAACACAAATCCAATCTAAATAATCTCCATAATAACTTAACATTAAATCTATAACTATTCAATAAAATAACCATATCAAATCCATGTTTCCATTGAATAGAAAAGAGCTAACATATTCGTTCATCAACTGAAACAACACAACACCCATCACTTTTAACAACATGCTAATTTACCATAACCGAGTTATTAAACAAAATGATCATACACACTGCTCTATTAATTACAAGTTTATACCATCTATATACAAGTTGGGGTATATACATGTGTACACTACGGCTTGTGTATACATATACATATCCCAGCAGGTATATGTATATATATATATAAATATATATTTATATAAACTTGTAATTTAATAGTTCAGATTGAGAGTCATACATCTATTTATACATGTTGGCGTATGTACATGTATACACCACAGCTTGTGTATACATTTACATATCCAATAGATATATATATATATATATATATATATATATATATATATATATATATATATATATACTAAATTGCATAAACTTGTAATTAATAATTCGAGTTCTGAGATATGCAATTAAAAAGATACATTCAAATTGTCTTAGCTCTATCACAGAATTAAATCGACCTCACTACACTACAAAATCTGTCGAATACAAATAATAATGACAGTATATTAATAACCGACTTGTACCTTAAACAGTTTACCAAGTGCCTTTCCTTTCTGTCTATACAAGAAAGGAATTGTCTTTCCTATAAATCCCTTAACATTTTCTAATGTAGCAATAGCCGTAATACACACTGGTGTTATCTACTGGTGATCATACAACTCGTGATCAAGTCTGACCTAACTGAAGCATCCACATTTTTAACTGGCACATACAGTAACAAACCATCTTTTAACACAATAAGAACGACACCAGATAATCAAAGGATTTCACCCAAAAGAACTACTTAAACCATACTCATGTTACAAGTGTATCACAAGATACAATCGATAACAGATGACAATATGTATACTACCAAGTCCAAACCCCACATTTCAGCTCTAAACAATCATCGATACCAAACTCGGTAAACGACTGTGACAAAAAAACAAAAACCGTTAATACTGTCCAAAACCGATAAACTTCGATACCCTTAACACACAAAAATAAATACACATAAAATTTACTGATCTTTTTCCCACAGATTAACACAATACTCAACTCCAATAAAACACAGCATTATTTAACTAAACTAGCTTCTTAAACTATCAACTAGAAAACTATATTAACCATCATTTCCTTAATTTCCATTGCAGAACAAGAAATGAAAATAGAGAGAGTAAGGTAAGAGATGCCCCTGCCTGGTATTCATATGGAGAGATAACCAGAACTGGACTACTCGTGCTAGCTCCTGCCTGGTGAGCTTCACAACGAAATCCAAAATGTCGTGCAAGAGAACCCAAAAATGCAGAGTTAGCCGTAACAACGCCCAACTTCCTAGATAACCAAGAGCAGAAAGGTTTATCTGTGCCGAGAAAACCCCTTTCATTTCATGCCACTTATCAAGAAGAAAACAACAGTGACACGGTTCCATAACCAACTGTTCACCCAAAATGCCGCAGCAAGACATGGTAACAAAAATGGAGTCGAAACAAACTGAAACTTCTTAACCAGAAAAAAATGGCGGTCATAAACACAACAATGAATTCCATTGACAAGTTCATTCAATGCAAGCTTATCACTTGCAATGAACACAAACCACTTCCTGCCAATATCTCGCCAAGTACAGGCTCAAAACTCGATATCTCAGCAGTCATTTAAAACCCACTAAACCTTGTTGCACTTAAAATAGCATTACCGAATAGATTCATGCCACATTGATATGTGTTAGGTGCGGCTTTGGCATAAGTCTAAGTTAACAAAACTTAGATGCGAAACAACTTCTTTTATGTTAATATTAATATTAATATTAATATTAACATTAATATTAATATTAATATTAATCATTAATAATACTATTATTATTAATATTAATAACAGTATTATTAACCACAATATATATATATATATATATATATATATTTATATATATATATATATATATATATATATATATATATATATATATATATATATATATATATTGTTTCAGACATCTAAAATGACAGCGCATCTCCAAAGTCAATAATATAATATTAGAAAAAGAAATACCACATTCTTGCAAAACATTCTCTCATAGTTACATGTATAAAAATACATATATACAACTTCATTTATCTTAAATTCAGAATAAGATTAACGTTGAATAACAATAGAACTCTAAATACTGTCTAATACGTCAAAATACAGTTAACAATGATAAAGTAACCATTTCTAATTATGTCTAACATATTACTAAGGATTCCAAAACAATAAATCAATAATCAAATGATTACTAACTGTATAGTTTGTCTTTATTTCATAATCAAACCAATGTTCAAAATTCGGTCTAAACCAATTCTGTCATCAGAATAGGACTCATTAAGTGACAGAAATAAACATAATTTCCTTGAATGTCTGGCAGAATTCAGAGATAACACATTTAATCTAATAACTAAGCTCAAAGAACAAAATCAGAGTTTGAACTCAAAGAAATCTAACATAACATAACATAACACAAGAAATAAAGTCTGGAACAGTCAGGGGCATGACACTATTATTGAGAGCGCAAATGTTACAGTTGATAAAAAGTTCAAAATTTAGGAAAGAATGCTTGATTATGAATCAGATGAAGGAACTCATCCTAGAACTAATCCTGAGAATGTAGAATTATTCTATGAAACTAACAATGATTTGTTGAATGAAAGCTACAGTGAAGAAATCATTGAAGAACCTACAACAAAAACAAGAACTGAGACAGTAACACCGAATAGAAGTCTATCTAGGAATCATCCTATTGAGAAGATTATTGGAAGCATAGACATAGGAGTTTAGACACGGAATAAGGTACAAGAATAGTTGTGTTTAATTTCCCAAATTGAACCTAAATCTACTAATGACGCCTGTGAAGACGAACATTGGATTAAAGCTATGAAGGAAGAACTAGATCATATTGAAAAGAAAAAGACATGGGAATTGGTCCCCTAGACCTAAAGATAAGAATATTATAGTGTATACACCTAAAAATGGCTTCATTAATTAATTAAATATTTATTATTTAATTACTATTGACTTGATAAATTAATTAAATATTTATTATTTAATTAATAATTAGTCCTCTATTTATTAAATAAATTATTCAATTTATTTAGTGAATTCACTATAGTCTATTCTTCTATCCTAAGTCTTCTAATTAGTCTTATTAAAGTGATTTAATTAAATATACAATCACCTAACTATGACTAAGTTTCCTAGTCTGGCTCACCTACCTAGTCACCTAACACATCACTTTGGCTAAGATAAATAATTATTATTAATTATTTATTTACAATTATCCTCACCCACACATGTCCTATTCTCAAGAGCTATGTGGCCTCATAGGACTTAGTCTCATGACCACATGTCCTCTCAACAACCAAGTCAAGATACATGCCCTATTCCTAAGGGGCTTCTCAAGCCACCTCTAAGGGTCAAAGGTGACTCATAGGACACTTGTGCAAAGAGTCCTCTTGAGGAAAAGGTCTCTCCCTCTTTCTCTCTTTGGTCTTTGTGAGACACGTGACATGTGTCTTTCCCTTCCACCTTCTTCTCCTCCATTTCAATGAGAGATGAACATCATCCCTATTCTTCCTCTCACATTCCAACTACATCCCCCTTTCTCTCAACTCCTTCAACCAAGTCAATCCTAGCCCTAGGATCTTCCACCTTTCATTCTCAACCATAGGATTGCGCCACCTAGGCCTAGATCCTCCAAAAATCTATAAAAGGAGCCACATTTCCTATTAGAGAGATAATAGGTATTTTGATAATAGGCATTCAAGCATTCAAGAAATCAAGCAATCAAGCATCCAAGCATTCAAGCAATCAAGCAATCAAGCATCCAAGCATTCTAAGAGAAATCAATTCATACTATCACCATTTCATTTGAATTTCATCATTAGTTTGCATAAGCTATTGTGCACTCATTTCATTCAATCTCCACACTTTGGTGATCATCTTGGGAAAGGCCTTCATTTGGAAATCTGAGAGCTCAACATCTTCAAGAAATCAAGGCTAGGAGGACAATGGAGACAAGCTACATGGTAGGTGAAGGTAATTAATTTAGTTTCATCATTTCATAGTTACTTTGAATTCTTCATTGTGTTTGCATTAGATAGATTATTGGCTTTTAATAGTTAATTTATCATCTCTAATAGTTAGACATCTAATTTGCATACATATAGGAGCAAAATGGGTATTCAGAAACAAGATGAATGAACAAGGAGAAGTTGTAAGAAACAAAGAAAGATTGGTATGTAAAGGATACTCACAGCAAGAAGGAATTGACTATGAAGAAACGTTTGCACCAGTTGCAAGAATTGAAGCAGTAAGAATGTTTTTGGCTTATGCAGCTTATAAGAAATTCAAAGTGTATTAGATGGATGTGAAGTTAGCATTTTTGAATGAAGAATTGGAAGAAGAGGTCTACATTGAGAAGCCTAAAGTTTTTCCTTTAACTCAAGAAGGATATATGGTATGTAAATTGAAGAAAGCTTTATATGGTATGTTGGTTGTAGTTATTTTTGTTGATGATATTATCTTTGGAGGAGAAGATGAAGCCAACAATAAATTTGGAGATGAAATGAAGACTGAATTTGAACTGAGTATGATTGATGAGATGAAATACTTTTTAGGATTGCAGACAACACGGAACAGTGATGGTATCTTTGTAAGTCAGTCAAAGTACTTGAATGACTTATTGAAGAGATTTGGAATGGAGAAATGTAAGCCAGTTAGAACACCTATGGTAACCAAACACAAGTTATCTAGCACATATGAGACTCCTGTAGTGGAACAGAAAAAGTACAGATCTATGATTGGAGGATTGCAATATTTAACTCATAGAAGACCTGATATATCACATGTAGTTGGAATTGTTGCAAGATTTCAAGCAGAACCCAGAGAATCACATTATGAAGAAGTAAAAAGGATACTGAGGTATTTAAGAGTCACAATTGAATATGGATTGTGGTATGAAAAATCTTATGATTTTACATTATGTGCATATACAGATGCAGATTGGGGAGGTAGTGTTGATGACATAAAGAGCACCAGTGCAGGAGCATTTTTCCTTAGAGGAAGATTAGTTTCTTGGCTAAGGAAGAAGTAGAATTGTATTTCACAAAGCACAGCAAAAGGAGAGTATGTGGTAGTAGCAAACAATTTTAATCAAATAATTTAGATGAAGCAAATGCTGAAGGATATTGGAATAAAATTTGTTGAGCCTATTGTTATACATTGTGATAACACTAGCATAGTGAGTATGTCTAAGAACCATGTGTTACATTCTAAGACAAAGCATATAGAGATAAAGTATCATGTAGTGAGAAAGAAAGTGGAAGAGAAAGAAGTCAGACTTGAGTATATAAGCATGAAAGAGTAGATTGTAGATATATTTACAAAGCCTTTGCCTAAAGATACTTTTGAGTATCTAATAGGTATGCTTGGGGTTATGCCCCAGCCTACTTTTGAGAAGTGATGCAGATTGTTGCATCTGTCCAGTGGTATATGAGCCTTATCTTTCTTCTGGACTAGATGTTGATACTTCCTCTATGGGGGAGTATGTGTATCTGAGCTAAGTCATGAGGACTCTAGTGAATTTATTTTATGAAGAGTGTCTTTTGACATAGAAGTTTTTGTTGACATAGTGATGAAGCATTTGTCATTGATGTCAACGGGGGAGAAGTATATATGAAAAACCATATATTGGAGAGGATCGAATAGGAAAATGAAGCAAGATTTGATTGATGAAGAGGATTTGAAAGTATTTTCAGAGCAGTAGTGTTGCAGTGTTGGTATTCATGGAACTTGGATGTTTTCTCATCTATGTTGCCATCAATGCCAATGGGGGAGATTGTTAGGAATGAATGTTGAATATATCCTATGGGGGAGTATTCACAGCCATTCTATAGCAGTTGTTGTTGCATTCATGACTTTGATTGTCAGTGATGTCAACACAGTGATCTACTGAAGATTAGGAGAGAAGCATATAGTATTTGAGTTAGCGCACATGGGATATCAAAGATGAAGCTATGTGGAGTTGAGGACTTACTCTATGATGTTCTATAAGATTGTGGTTAAGAGCACATACATAAATTCATTTATTCATGGAAGTTATGAGCATTTTAGTGGAAGCAGTATTCAGGCAGTGTTCCTGAGTAGCAGTTGTGGAAATCGGATGATATCTCCTAATCGGGATTGAACCTGATCATGCATAGTTGAGTAGTAGTTTAAGAGATGGTGATAGTGGTGTTGACATGAGTGCAAGGTCCGAGGTCACACGAGTGAAGAATTATCTTAATTGGAAGCTGACATTTTTGTGTAATTTTTGTGTAACATGTGGAAGATTTCATTTTGTAATTTGTATGCCGATTCATTTGTAATTAATTGAGTGTGGTATAAAGGAAGGAAATTTTTCCTTATTGTAATATGTAAGTGTATAGTATTTGTGAAAGCCAATTGTAGAATTGTGCAATACTTGTTAGAAGAGGATATACGAAGTATAGAGATCTGATGAAGTAGTTGGTGTGGTTTGGCATAGTCAGAGAAGGAGTATTGAATTGTTGAGATTAGTAATCTTTTGGTATTATTCTATTGAGTAATACAAAGATCAGTTGGACAGTGTGTCCAGTGATCTTACACCTGAAACTATTTGGATAGTGGGTCCTTCTGTCTTCCATAACTCCTAACAGAGTTAGAATCTTTTAGCAGGGATTCAAAGTCTCCTAAGAGGGACTCATATGTACTAAATGTATTTCATAAGACTCCTAATAGAGTCCATCCTCTCACAAGGAACTTTCATATTAGTGCATCTTTTGTGGGCATCATTCCCACTGGGGTTTACTCTTTGATCAAGAGGTTCCCTAGTCAACATATCTTGTGTTACTGTGTTATTGTGTTATTGTGTATGTATATCTTTCTATGGTTGTTGATTACATTACTTACATGGTTAAAATCTATTGAAGTTGATAAAAGTTGTATTTATTATATAACTGATTCACCCCCCCCCCCCTCTCAGTTATCTTGGTGGACTTTACTTTCTAACAAGACAATGGGGTGCAACAAGGTGTCCTACCATATTTTGGAACTTGTCCGCATCCAAATTCAAAGGTACAATTGTTTCAACAAGGGCATTTTCTAAAATCTCCTTGTGAGTAGGTAAAAGTTTGAGTAACTCCAAAATGGAAATCTGTGCAGGGGTTCTTTGAAGTTGATCTACCAAATTGTATTGTTTTGAAGAAGTGGATGTTTGATTAGGTAGGATGATTCTAGGGGCACCTCCTCATAGAGTGATTTTTTATGTTTTCCCCCTAGTCACAACATTAGATGTCACTTCCTTTTGTTTTTCCTTTACCATAATCACATTTATTGTATTCTCACAACCACTTAAGGAATTAATGGTGTTGTCATTATAAGTATGGGAAAAATTTACCTTTTTATTACCTCTCTTATTATTGTGGTCAGCATTTGATGTTTCCCCATTTTTGTGATTTAAGAAAGGGTTCTTGAAAGCTATGTGATCCTCGTTATTTTGAGGTCCTTCCACCTTTATGGTACCATCATCAATTAAGTCTTGGACTAAATGTTTTAACTTCATACATTCGTTAGTCTTATGTCCTTTGTTACGATGGTATTCTCAATTATGCGAGTGATTCCACCATGTTGGTTTGACTTGAGGCTTGTATGGCTTAGATTCAAGTAGAACAATGATTTTTTTGGCCACGAGAGTTCTCAAAGAATTTTCCAATGGTTCACCTAGGAATGTGAGTTTCCTTCTTTGGAATTTGGGAAAGAAAGGTTTAGGCTTATTGACATTTGAATTGTTGAAAGGGTTATTGTTGGTGTTGTGTTGTGATTTTTGGTCATTTGATTAACATTATATGTTTTATTTGAGCCACTTGATAACTTAAAAGGGGTAGCCTTTAAGTTGTCTACTTCCATAACTCCATCATTCACAAGATTCTTATTGGTGTTTTTCAACCATAATCTTGGTTTGTCATTATTGCTATTGTCTCCTTTGTTATTATTATAATTATTTAAGTCATGGTTGTTGTTAGTGTTGGTATAGCCTTTATTGTCTTTGAATAATTTAATTTCACCTCTTTTTACCAACACTTCTTCAATTTTTATCTCATTTTCGATAATCTTTTCAAATGTAGGGGGACATTGAAGTTGGAGTCTATAGTTCATCTCTATGTTTAGGTTATTCATGAAGATCTTATCTTTTCTTTTTTGGGTATACTTCATGAGTATCATGTAAAAACTATTCTCCATCTTTGGAGAAACCCTAGAAAACACACACCATCTCTTTGGTTTGTATCGCATAAATTGAGCATGGTGATTTTGTGCTCAATATTATTGGAATAGTAAGTCACAAATTTAGAGGCTAGTTCTTCAAACATTTTAATTCCTTGGGGCAATTTGGAAAACCACTCCATGGCTTGGCCTCCTAATCTTCTCAAAAATAGCCTTATTAAATAGGTAGTATCATACATGAATTCTATACTTAAAGTACAAAATTCTCTTAAATGGTCTTGAGGCTCTGTTTTACCCATGTATTTATCATATTTAGGAAACACCACATTAAGTGGAAAAGTTTCCATAACCATGTTAGAATAACTAAGAGGGGGGGTGAATCAGTTATCCAATAGTCCCAATTACAAAATGTATCACTTAAAACAAATTCAACAAATTCTTGCAGCTTGGTAACATAGAATACTAAATTGTCTATGTCTTTACCAATTACCAGTTAATTACTCACAGTGATTATCAACCAAATCAAATATGCAATATGTAAATTTTGACAATAAATAAATCATCACAAAAACACATAACATAAAGATTTAACATGGAAACCCTGTTAATGGAAAAACCACCTAGGACCGGTAACCCAAAAAACTTTTCACTCTTCTAAAGTGAGCTTGGTGAAGAGCCAACCCTGTTAAAGGTTACAAACACACTGTTAGGTGTGACCTTGTTAGAGGATTTAAGACTAATAGTTATCATTCAACCAGCATTCACTATGGGGTCGATAGGATAACAATGTACATTCATTGAATGACATAGGGTATATCATAAGATGGTTAAGTCCACTCAGTTAAGAGATTTTTTGATATCAATGGTTAAACTAAAACAATGATTGATCTAATTATAATACAACTCAAATTGCAGATGGTCAGATCTATTCTAAGCCCATACAAATCCTCTAATCAATATATCAATTCACTTCCTTAATATTCATTAACTTATTGTCCCTCGGTAAAAGCTCTCTGACGCTTAGTGTTGTTCTACAGTTTGGTTCTTCTTCAACCAGTCTGATCAGGCATGCATGAAATTGTATTCATGTGAAATCTCTGCAATCTTCTATCTTGCAGCATATTTCAATAAAGAAACTCATATCTCTTATATAGACAGATAAATCATTTTCATATCAACCATTAGATTTTTTCACTTAATCTCCTTCATTGATTTTGCATCTTAAACTTTCTTAGGCGGTTGTGTCAGAAACACGTTTTAATTCCATCCCTTAGATCTTCTCCAAATTTTGTCAGTCGTAGATCTTGTAACAAACTTTATCCTCAATCTCGAAAAAAACACTTTACAACTCATCAATTTCTGTCAGCTAAACTCAAGTATTAAATGCTTTTATCCATACTTAGTTAACGAAGAAATGCATCGGTGAACACAAGCTCAGTTAATACTATCGCTCGGTATACACTACACTGGCTAGGTATATACTGAAGTGATTCGTTTACCGACCACACTAATTTATTAAGTTTTTCTTCCAACTTCATAAGAGATTAATGCAACATAATCAAGTCAACAATATGAAGTCATAGACTCATCAATAAGTTACCAAAATATTCCTTATGCTCATCTGTCATGTCTATCTTCCTCCATGTAGATATCTCATTTCTTCATCTTTTCTCCTCTTTACAGATGTTTAGATATATGCAACTATCATGATAAGTATTGTCAAAACTAGTTGACATCAATGACAACAAAATAACTGATTTAATTATCTTACATATCATTTCAGTACTCAGTGATCTCTAATCACTGATCTTCAAGTCATTCAAGTATTCAATCAGTTGTAGTTCATCAATCTCTCCCTTTGGCATTGATGGCAACTCAAGAAATATGAAATATAGCATACACATACCAAACATGTATTCTACAACTATTTAAGCAAATTGTGTAGCTCGGTAAGCTCTCCCTATCTTGACATTTAATATGTTTAATCACCATGTTACATAACAGCATTACAAGTGCAGAATTTTCTCTGCAGATTTGATCTTTTCATCTCTCAGATTCCTTTCTATTCTCAGCAACAAATCTTCAAAACTCTCCTTGAATTTCTTAGATTATCTCTCCCTTAGATAGATGTTCTAGTGATCTCTCAGTTTGTCATATTGTTTATCTCTCCCCTTGAAAACAATGCCAAAGAAAAAAATATAAAACATATAGCTCTGCAATAGCCAAGTGACTCTCTGTTGTTCAGTGCATACAATGTATCTCAGTATACTGATATGCAAATCTCTATTATAGTTTCTCAAATCTTTCACAACCTTAGATAGAATCCAAAGTGTGAACTTTGTTGCATCAACATGAATGATCTCCTGATAAGATTAGGCTAATGCAACCTCCAGATCACATTAGTGACTAGTAGACAAGGGATGGACCCCAAGTCTAGTCCTCAAGTATTCAAAAGTTTCCTTTGGTAGAGGCTTGGTAAAAATATTAGCAATTTGCTCTTTTGATGTAACATATTCTAGTTTGACTTTCTTCTCCTATACTTGTTCTCTTAAGTAGTGATACTTAATAAAAATATTCTTGGTCTTTGAGTGCATTACAAGATTCTTAGAAATATTTATTGCACTAGTGTTGTCACAATATATAATCACCAGCTCAGTGATTACCTCATTCATCCCTTCCAAAACTTTTTTGATATAAGCAATGTTTGAACAGTTTGTAGCAACAACAACATATTCTGCTTCAGTAGTAGACTAAGAAATACAAGGTTGTTTCTTACTTGTCCAAGTAAAAAGTCTTTTACCAAAGAAAAATGCTCCTCCAGTTGTACTCTTTGTGTCATCTATATTTCCAGCCCAATCTGCATCGGTGTAGACTCTTAGTTCAAACTTGCCTTCCTTAGGATACCATAATCCATAGTCCTCTATTTTCTTCAGGTACCTTGAGATTCTTTTTACTGCAACCATATGTGAATCCTTTGGATTGGAAAAAAATCTAGCAATAATCCCCACTGCATGTACAATATCTGGCCTATTGTGTACTACATACATCAGTTTACCAATCATAGATCAGTACAATGTCTGGTTTACCTCTATAGATTCATCATCTTTAGTCACTTTGCAGCCTATGACCATCAATGTTCCAACTATTTTAGTATCATCCATGCCAAATGTTCTCAGTACTTCCTTTATATGCTTTGATTGTGTGATGAAAATTCCATCATTCTATTGAATAACCTGCAAGCCTAGAAGAACTTAATTTCTCCAAACATAGAAATTTCAAATTCTTTTCTCATCTCATCAGCAAATAATTTATAGATATGATCTTGTCCTCCAAAAATTATATCATCCACAAATATTTCAGCAATCAAAATAGTGTCATCAGACTCTCCTTTCATATATAAATTGTTGTTTTCACTAGTTCTAACAAAACCAATACTTAAAAGATAAGTATGCAGCCTTTCATACCAGGCTCTAGGTTCTTACTTTAAACCATATAAAGCTTTATGTAGTCTACATACCATGTCTTTCTTACTAGATCAACAAACCCTTATGGTTGTTCTATGTAGACCTCTTCTTCTATTATCCCATTTAGAAAAGTAATCTTAACATCCATTTGATAGACTTTAAACTTCTTATGTGTTGCATATGCAAGTAACATGCAGACTCCTTCTAGTCTAGGAATAGGTACAAAATTTTCACCATAATCTATACCCTCCTCCCACGCATATCCCTTGCACACAAGTCTAGCTTTGTTCCTTGTAACCTCTCCATTCTCATTCAGCTTATTTCTAAAAATCCATTTAGTACCGATAACATTCTTATCTTTTGGTCTAGGTACTAAAGTCCATGTCTTGTTTTTCTCAATTTGTTCTATCTCTTCATTCATTGTATTTATCCATTCATCATTCTCTAGTGCAACCTTAACACTTTTTGATTCAAACTCACAAACTAAGCATGTATCTTGTCTTAACTTACTTCTTGCCAGCATGCTAGCTTGCTTGTCCCCAATGATTTGGTTCTTAGGATGATGTCTTCTAACAAATCTTGCCAACACTTGATCTCATCTTTGTTGTTCATCTTGTCCAGGTTCATTTCCTTGCTCGGTAACTCCATCTTGATCCTAGGTTTTCCTTTGATGTTCCTCGGTGTTCTTTTCCTGATGCTCAATTGACTCAACATGTGGCTTTGGTAGGTACTCTATATGTTCAATATAAGTGAATCTACCATAGTCTTCTAGCTCCTTAGTGCTTTCTTTAGCATTTTTATCATCAAATTCATCAACTCTAACATTAGCACTTTCAATAATTTTATTAGTAACTTTATTCAAACACTTGTAAGCTTTTCTTTTAGTAGAATATACAAGAAATATTCCCTCATCCCCTTTTGAGTCAAATTTCCCAGTCCTATCATCTTTCAGAATAAAAAATTTTCTACCAAAAATTATGAAGTAACTTACAATCGGTTTGTGACCAAACCATAACTCATAAGGTATTTTGTTTGTGTCTTTCTTCAATTATACTTGGTTCAGACCATATACAGCCATGTTAACTACCTCTCTCTAGTATGTTTGAGAAATATTCTTTTGTAACATTAGTGTCCTCATGCAATCAACAATTGATCTATTCCTCCTTTCAGCAATCCCATTTTGCTGAGGTGTTCTCGAGGTAGAAACCTATCTTTTTATGTCGTGCTCATTACAATAGTTAGTGAATTCATCATAAACAAACTCACCACCTTTGTCAAATCTCAAGCATTTCATTTCTTTCTTGGTTTATTTCTCTACCTTTTATTTGTACCATTTAAACATCTTAAATGCCTCAGATTTCTCTTTTAAAAACATTACAGTCATTAATCTAGTGTAATCATCAACAAATAGAATGAAATATCTATCTCCATAGTAGCTTTGAGTTCTCATGGAACCACATAGGTCGATACTCCAAGATTCTCTTTGTTAAATAGGCTTTACTCTTAAAACTAGATTTTGTCATTTTTCCTTTTTGACATTCATGACACATAACATGATCAGACTTTTCTAGGCTAGGCAGACCTCTAACCTTTTTCTTTCTACTGATCTTGATCATGATAGAAAAGTTTACATGACATAACCTTTTATGCCATAACCATGCATCCTCATTTTTCATCATTAAACAGGAAGACTCAGCATTGTCAAGATAAAACAAGTTACCTTTGGATTGTGGTCCTATTCCAACAAGTTTTCCTCCATCATCAAATATATTTACCTTCTTTCTCTCAAAAGCTACTCGATGACCTGAGTTGTTAATTTGTGCCACACTTAGAAAATTGTAATTTAGTCCTTCTACGCAATAAGCATTATCACATTTGATTTTATCATTTATCAGTAACGATCCTTTTCCTCTAACCATACATGGTGTATCATTACCCATTTTTACAGAACCTCCATTATATTGCTCAAGATGATCAAAATTTTCTTCATCACCAATCATGTGATGTGTACAGCCACTATGAATGATCCATGTATCATTTTTGCTGACTTTAGAAATGATTGTTGTCTCTACATACCTTTCTTCTTCCTCATAATCATCCTTCATTGCAAAAAATACTACTTCAACATCATCATCTGTGTCAGTATTAGTATCATTCTCTTCAACAATGTAACATACCTTTTTTCCCTTATCATTGTTATCTTGGTTATCCCTGTTGTAGTGTCAGTAACTTCTATTGTTTCTCCTCCCATAGCTTCCTTCACCAGATCGATCTTTGTTTCTATCATCTTCTTTCTTGTTTGGGCATCTAGCCACAATATGACCAACTTCTTTTCATTTAAAACATGCTAAAGGTAATTTACCCCTATATCTACCTTTACCTTTAGGTAAGCTCTGGGCCATAAGAGCTTCAACTTCATCAAGCTCATCATCAGCATTACTCTCATTATCATCCCTATTATTTCTACTGCTAGACTTACTGATCTTCAGAGAAGACATGAAAGCAGAATCAATAGACGGTACAATACTATTATCAAAATTATTCAACTCAAATGTTGTTATCTTACCAATTAGACTATCAAGAGTAAGAGTGTTTCCAGGTGTAGAACTCATTTCAAGTATAGTTGATATTCTGATTACATAAGTAGGCAGCAAGGTCCTTAGAATTTTTCTTACCATTGTATCTTCATCAATGTCACCACCATATCCTCTAATATCATTGACTACCTCCTTTATTCAGTTTGTATATTGTACTATATTTTCTCCTTTCATTTTCATATCGTCAAACCTACCTCTTAGGCTTTCAGCTTAGGCTCTCTTGACATTAACATCACCACCATAGACTTGAGCTAGTTTGTCCTACATTTCCTTTAAAGTAATCCAATCTTTGACATCCTCAAATTCAGCATCTGATAGAGTAGCAGCAATCTCTATCATAATCATGTTATGTTCATGTTGATCCTTCAGTTTAGCAAGAGTCAAAGGTCCAATCAGTGGTTGTAAGCAGCCATTCTCAAGTAGATGTAAGGCAAAATCTATGATTCCAGATATGTGAAGTTTCATTTGACTTTTCCATATAGTAAAATTGTCCTTGTTCAGCTTCGGCACCTCCCTCTTATACATTTTGTGATCTTTTTTCCAAACTCCTTAAAACTTTGTTCCAAGCAACCAATGCTCTAATACCAATTGTTAGAATAACTGAGAGGGGATGTGAATCAATTAGATCAATTATCCAATAGTCCCAATTACAAAATGTATCACTTAAAACAAATTCAACAAATTCCTATAGCTCGGTAACATAGAATACTAAATTGTCTGTGTCTTTACCGATTACGAGTTAATTACTCACAGTGATTACCGACCAAATCAAATATGCAATATGTAAAGTATAACAATAAAGAAATCATCATAGGAACACATAACACAAAGATTTAATGTGGAAACCCTGTTAAGGGAAAAACCACCTAGGACCAGTAACCCAAAATACTTTTCACTCTTCTAAAGTAAGCTCGGCGAAGAGCCAACCCTGTTAAAGGTTACAAACACACCATTAGGTATGACCTTGTTAGAGGATTTAAGACTAATAGTTATCGTTCAACCAGCATTCACTATGGGGTCGATAGGATAACAATGTACATTCATTGAATGACATAGGGTATATCATAAGATGGTTAAGTCCACTCGGTTAAGAGATTTTTCTATATCAATGGTTAAACTGAACAGTGATTGATCTGATTACAATACAACTCAAATTGCAGATGTTCAGATCTATCTAAGCCCATACAAATCCTCTGATCAATATATCAATTCACTTCCTCAATATTCATTAACTTACTGTCCCTTGGTAAAATCTCTCTGATGCTCGGTGATGTTTTGCAGTTCAGTTCTTCTTCAACCAGTTTGATCAGGCATGCATGAAACTGTATTCATGCAAAATCTCTACAGTCTTCTATCTTTTGGCATATTTCAATAAAGAAAATCATATCTCTTATATAGACAGATAAACCTTTTTCATATCAACCATCAAATTTTTTCGCTTAATCTCCATTGATTTTTCCACTTAAACTTTCTTAGGTGGTTGTGTCAGAAACACGTTTTAATTCCATCCCTTAGATCTTCTCTAAATTTTTTCAGCTATGGATCTTGTAACAAACTTTATCCTCAATCTAAAAAAAAACACATTACAGCTTATCAATTTATGTCAGCTAAACTTAAGTATTAAATGCTTTCATCCATACTTGCTTAATGAAGAAATACGTTGGCAAACACAAGATTGGTTAATACTATCGCTCGGTATACACTACATTGGCTCAGTGTATATTGAAGTGCTTCATTTACCGACCACACTGCTTTGTTAAGTTTTTCTTCCAACTTCATAACAGATCAATGCAACATAATCAAGTCAACAATATGAAGTCATAGACTCATCAATAAGTTACCAAAAGTATTCCTTATCCTCATCTGTCATGTCCATCTTCCTCCATGTAGATATCTCAGTTCTTCATCTTTTCTCCTCTTTTACAGATGTTTAGATATATGCAACTATCATGATAAGTACTATCAAAACTAGTTGACATCAATGACAACAAGATAACTGATTTAATTATCTTACATATCATTTTAGTACTCGGTGTTCTCTAATCACTGATCTTCAAGTCATTCAGGTATTCAATCAATTGTAGTTCATCAAACCAAAATCCTATCAAATGGAATTGGGTATAAAGCCTTGATGGAAAAGGGCTTTGGTTCGGCCGCTTTCTTCATAGTATGGATTTGTGCTTGAAACATTTTGATTTTTTTATTCATAGCACCTAGAGGATTATCCTCTTCCTTATCTTTTTTTAATGTTGCAATATCATAATCCTAAGGAATTTTGACCCCTGATTGGGCTAAGTTAAGGAAGTCTCTTTCCTTATTTCTCTCTAAAAGTTTTTCTATGATCTCAAGGAACTTGGGATCTTGGGCCACCCTATTGGCTCTTTCTTTGATTGTCTCCTTTTTCCCTTGGTTTTCTTGGTTAGTTGTTCCTTTTTTTGTTTCTCCTTTTTCTTCATTGTTTCCCACATGAAGATAGTCATAAAATGTCACGTTTCGATCCATTGGATTGACTCTTTCTTCAAATAGGTTTGGGAGACTATCCTCTTGTTCTATAGTTTAATGAAAAGGAGTTTGAAATATAAATTTAGGGACCTCTTGTGTTGTGAAAGTGTCATCTTCTTGTAAGGATAGTTTTAATTTGTGTGATCATGTGAAAACCAGCATCAACAAAGGTTTGAATTGAAATTGTTTTCCCCCAAATTTGGTGATTGTTCTTTTTAAGAAGATATTAAAAATATAAGATGATTTTTCAAATGGATGTTTCGCACTTCTTATATGTATATTCAAACAAAGCAATCACAAGTACACTTGTCTTTTTAACCCTCTACACACAAAGTGTTTGATTTTTTTAATGTTATCACAGGTTTTCAACAATAAGTAACTCCAAGAAATCGACCTAGTTGTCAAATTGGTTCGTAAGCATGGCTTTGAAAAGGTAGGATTTCTAAGTTAACAAGGTACTGTTAAAGATTCTATTCAAAAAAGATATCAAGTTTCATCCCCCAAAAATAAAGGGCTTCCCAACACCGATATGTCAGAGTTTTGTGCAATCCTGAAGGACTACTTGAGGAAGTTCGATACTTAATATCCTTTTTTCATTCACCCCATTAAGAATGAACACATTTTATTTTATAGTGGGTTGGATTATTGTGGCAAAGATAATTTTATTCCAATTTGGGTTGTCCCTCTCATCGGCCTCATTACGACAATTTCTCAGGAGGCGAGCCCACTATAGTTCTAGCATGTTCATGTAAATCGAATAAATAAAATGAAGAAATAGGTTTTGGAGTTTGATTCACCAAAAGGTGAAGAGAATATCCCTATTATTCTTTCACTCCCAATCACAATTATCAATGTTAAATTTAACCAAACCCATTAACTAATGGTAATCAAGTATTTCTACTTTCTTCCACAAATAAGGGATTTTAAAATTTAATGCTTGTTCATTCCCTAGCCTTTCTTTTAATCAAGAAACTTGGTAGTTTTGGCATTTTAATTCACTTAAAAAGTGAAGAGCATAGGCCTATTACCAAATTTCCCAAACAATAATAGGCTATATAATTACTAGATTCAAAGTGAAAATGCCACAATTTAAGGAAACATTTACCAAAATTTCAAGGCATACCTTATTTTGGAGCTAGCTAAGGCTAGGAGCATTTTTTATTGAGATTTTCATGTTTTCAACTCACCTAGTGGAAATCATTCCAGCTCCTTTGCCTCTTCTTCGAAATAGTTAGTTAACACAACCAAGAAAGATGAAGGAAAACAAGAAAAATGGATTCTAAGCCTTAGTGTTAAATTTTAACTAAAAATGATCAAGGAAACAAACTTTGATTTATAAGCATTGACAACTTGTAAATAATGTTCATATTCCTTACCTTCCTTCTTGGAATCCTCCAAAATGCTATTTATATGGGCTATGTTCTCCTTATGGATTCTTCTTGCTATGGCTTTATCCTCACTGTTATTTTTTCTCTCTAGATTTTTTACCTTTTCATGACCTGCCATCAGAAAAACACAGCAAATTCATTTCTGACTGTCACATTTATCAATTTTAAAAAATAATCAAAAGCATTGCAAAAATGATTAAATGCATTGTTTAAAGCCTAGAATGTGCTACAAAAAATATCAAATGCGCAGAAATGGAAATTGAATGCACTATTTAATTAGGCAAATGCGCATAAATGAAACTTGGAATGCAATGTAGAACTGTTTGGATGTGATGCAAAGTCAGGGTGAATGCATTGAAAGAAATAAAGATAGAAGTTATTGGATGTGATGTTTCTTCATACAAAGGCACAATAATTTATCTTGGATTCACTATTTCAGGCATTGGATGTGTTTCTTAATTGCTTGGATGTGCTGCAAGAATGCTTGGATGTGCTCCTTTACCTGTAAAATAGAGATAAAAATAAGAAAATACTAAAATCTAGCAATTTCTCCAAAATTTAAATGATTGAGGCCTAATGCCCCATGGTGGATGCCATTTTTTGTACTGTGGAAAGTACCTTCATAGGGTTGGTTTGTCAATAAATGAACAAATAACTAAATTAATCATAAAATAGTGAGCTATTTAATTGCAAATAAAGACAATGAGCACTCTATGGATCTCTATTTATATATGCTAATGATAAGCTCTCAACAAGCCTCTATTAGTGACAGCTCTAAAATGAGAAATGATGAAGTTATTTAAGCTAATTAAGTGTATTCCAAAGAAAACTATGCTTAATTTATGCTTAAAATGCCTTTCTAGCTAAAATTCTAATAAGTTTGATGCAATTCTTAGATATGTGGATGGATTTCTCCTTATTTTGGTCTTGCTTTTATAGATTTTGTCAAGCATAGGGGGTGGAGTGAATTTGATCATGGTTGTGTTAAGGTTAAGTCCATGTTTCCACCTTTAGGGACAATTTAAATGGTTTGTCCTCAAAGCTTGGGACAAAGAAACAAAATGAGTGGTCAAGATGCTCTCACCTTATGTGTGATGGAGATTTGATTTGAGCTTGATCCATGTGAGTCCAATCCTTAATTCCCATTGGTTGAGGTATTTTCCTCCCATATGGTGGGTGAGGGAAAATAGGGATTTAATAATTGAATTTAATTGATTTGTTTACCATGTGCACCCCTTGAATGAGTTAATTTGATTTAAACTAAACTATATAATTGATTAGATTAATTGCACAATTAAATGATTTATCTTGATTTAATTGATTTAAATTGATTTATTGGCTTTTGATTTTCGATTATTATTGGACTTTGGCTTGATTGCAATTTATGCTTTGGTTTTCCCTTAGTTGCTCACTTGAATTGATCTTTACCATTTTTAGGTGATTACAGCATTGATGGCAACACTTAGTGAAAAAATGACTAAGTGCAACATCAAGACAAAAATGTAAAAGGAAATATTGACAAAAATGCAACATATAAATTTGACACATGATCTCCAGAAGAACCTTTCTTTTATTTATGTTTTTTTATTTTTACATTCTTTTCTCCTTACATTTTTTCTTCAATCTCTCCCCCTTTGACATCAATGGAAAAGGGTTCCAAAAATATTTAAGTGTCAAAATAAAAAAATTGAGTGTTCAGAATCACAAATGAATTGTCTGCAGCACATCCATGTAGTTTATTTTTAAAATACATATATTTGCATCCCAAGCTACCTTAATTGCTTCTGCAACCTGAATCAGTGCATTGAGACCATATGTGGCCTGGTCTTCTTCTTCTACATCTATAGGTACTAAGTCCTTAAATGTTTTGAGACCAAGCTGAATGTCATCATGTGTACTCACCAAGACATTTACCTTTGGAGTCAAAAAGCTTCTTAGTTTAGAGAATCTTTTCTGAATTTTGTCCTTTTCAAGCTGTAGGGTATGGATTTTATCCATGATCCTATTTGTTTCCTTGCTTATGTCCAGTATTTTCTTATCTTCAAAACTAATGAAGGGTGCTCCCCTTAATACCACAAACACATAACAGAAACAAAGAAACAACAACAATATGCAAGAACAGAAAATGGGCTTCTTATTATCTCCACAAATGTGGAATTAAAAACTTTCATAATTACAATATGCAAAGCCACATGGGCATTCCCTTACAATATTCTGTAGGACAAAGCCTCAAACCAATACCTAGATCTACTACCCAGAACTATCCTGAACTGCCTAAGACAACACTACAACCTTCCTTATATAGGCAATTTTCCACCGTCTGGGAAAGTTCCAGAATTTTAGCCAACAAGGCTGACCAAACTTAGAATTATTTTATTTTACAATTGATTACATCAAAGTTGGCTCAAAATAACTTTTGAAACCCAAATAGAAATTTTGAAGGAAAATCATTTTCTGCCATTTTAGGTGACCCAACTTCCGAAGACCGTAATTCATCGCCAGTTGACCCGATTGACTATTATAACCCCATTTTGGAAAGGCCACGAAGCACTCTATAAGCTTGATTGGTGCAAGCACTTGTCCCCCAAATTTTTGACCTCGTCTGAGGCCTCTAAAGCCTTCAAAACTGAGTTCAAAATTTTTGTACCCTATTGCCAATACCAAAAATCTTCAATATCTACAAAGCTAGACTTGATCTATCAATGAAACTTTACTAGCAGGCTAATATGACAAAAATGAACCTCCAGGGAAGAAATCAAAACATTCTAAGATTGGATAACCAACTTACTAAAAATAGAAAATTTCCATAAATAGCAGCATTGCACAAGATAGCCCTTATTGAATACAAAAATAGAAATATTTTTGGGTGATGCAAGATTGCTCTTACACCCAAGATGCTCCTGCATCAGACACTCGGAGTAATTTGAGAAGTGACCCCGTCACGACTCAAGTGTGTAGAGGAAAACCAAGATGGTTAACCTCCTCCTTTTTTAGCCATGATGAATCTTCAATAGGTCATCCTTTCCACTTGACCAGATATTCTTCATATGTCTTGTTCCTTGTGCTTCTGCCAACACGACTATCCAATATGTCTTCAATCTCCTTGTTATCTGAACTGGTTGCTGGAATACTCCACTATGTTGTTGTAACCTCATCTTCAACACCTCCTTCATGATACTATGTTAGATCTGAAACATTAAATACTAGTGAAATATTCAGCTCAGTAGGCAACTCGACCTCATATGCATTTCTTGAATCATACATCTTCAGTATCGTACATGGCCCAAACTTCTTCATTTTCAACTTGTTATATGTACCAACCAAAAATCGCTCCTTCTGCAAATGAACCATGACTTCATCTCCAACCTAAAACTCCTTATGCCTCCTTTTCTCATTTTCCTTAGCCTTATACTGTGCATTCAACTTGGTAATATGCTTCCTCACCTCCTCATGGATGTTCTTCAAATGTTCTACAAAATCCTCAACTTCAGCACTACTTATTTCTCCTTTATCTATCTTTCTCAACTCAGATGCATTTCTTGGACTACTCCCACATACAATATGGAATGGTGATTTACTTATGCTCCTATTGATAGAATTATTGTATGAAAATTCTGCCTATGGTAAAATCAAATCCCATCCTATTGGCTTATCTCCAACCAAACATCTCAACAAATTTTCCAAACTCCTATTCACCACCTATGTCTGTCCATTAGTCTATGGATGATGTGATGAACTAAACTTCAAATCTATCTTCAACTTCTTCCATAATGTACGCTAGAAATATCCAACGAACTTAGTGTCTCTATTTGAAACTATGGTCTTTGGAAAACCATGTAGTCTCACCACTTCTCTGAAAAAATAATTCTACTACATCAACAACATCATTAGTCTTCTTACAAGGAATAAAATGTGTCATCTTTGAAAATCTATCAACCACCACAAAAATTGAATCATGTCCCCGCTATGTCCTTGGTAAACCAAGAACAAAGTCCATACTGATATCCTCCCAAGGTTTCTCTAGTATAGGTAATGGCTAATACAACCCTGTATTCTACTTCACTCCCTTTGCCATCTGACACACTCTGCAACTCTATACAAACTTCTTGACATCTTGCTACAACTGTAGCCAATAATAATTTTCACTAACCAAAGCAAGGGTTTTATCTCGACCAAAATGTCCAGCCAATCCTCCGCTATGCTTCTCCTTGATGAGATTCTCCCTCATAGAACTTCTTGGAATGCACAACTGACTCCCTCTGAATAGCATATCATCCTGAATGATGAAATCCAGCCACTTCGTTCTATCTAGAGTAATAGGTTCTTTACAAGATTTCCAAGCTTCACCAAAATCAGGATCCTCTGGATACAAATTCTTGAGTTCCTTGAACCCAACCACCTCAATCTACATTTATGTCAGCAATAGTTGCCTTCTGCTAAGCACATTTACAACCCTGTTAGACTTTCCACTTCTATGTTTCAAAACAAATGTATAACTCTGCAAAAACTCAACCCATTTCAAATGCCTTTGATTCAACTTTCCTTGACTATTCAAATATTGCAAAGCTTGATGATCACTATACAAAACAAACTCCTTAGGAAGCAGATAGTGTCTCCACTTCTTCAATGCCTAAACTATAGCATAAAATTCCTGATCATAAATAGAATATTTTCTCTTGGCATCATTTAACTTCTCACTGAATTAAGTAATAGGTTTACCTTCTTGGCTCATAACAGCTCCTATTGCAATACCACTAGCATCACAGTCTACTTGAAACACCTTATCAAAATCTGGAAGTGTTAAAATAGGTTGTTCTGTAACTTTCTATTTCAACAGTTTAAAACTCTTATCTGACCCATTAGTCCACTTGAACTCTTTTCTATCCCCTCTCAATGTTTCAGTCAAGGGTCCACAAATACTGCTAAAATTTTTGATAAACTTTCTGTAAAAACTAGCCAAACCATGAAAAGATCTTACCTTAGTAGAACTCCTAGGAGTAGGCCATTCAAGGATAGCCTGTACTTTCTCTAGGTCAATTTCAAACCTTCTGTTGAAACTACAAATCCCAAATACACTAATTCCTTCTTCACAAAACTGCACTTCTTCAAATTAATCAACAATTTCTCATCTCTCATCTTCTCAAACACCATACAAATATGCATCATATGTTCCTCCAATGTCTTGCTAAAGATCAAAATATCATCTAGGTAAACAATGACAAACTTACCCAAAAATTCTTTCAGAACCTTGTTCATGAGCCGCATGAAAGTGCTCGGTGCATTGGTTAGCCCAAAAGGCATGACTAACCACTCATACAGTCCTTCCTTTGTCTTGAAGGTAGTCTTCCATTCATCTCCTTCTCTGATCCAAATCTGGTGATATCCACTCTTCAGATCTATCTTTGAGAAATACATAGCCCCACTCAAACAGTCCATAATATCATCCATTCGTGGTAATGGAAATTGGTACTTGATTGTGATCTTGTTTATTGCTCTAGAATTTGTACACATCCTCCATTCTCCATTCTTCTTTGGTGCTAATACCATTGGTACAGCATAGGGACTCAGACTCTCTTGAATCAACCCCTTCTGCAATAACTCATGTACTTGTCTATTCAACTCTTCACTTTCTGCTGGTGTCATTATGTGTGCTACCTTGTTTGGAAAACTAGCTCCTGGAATCAAATCCATCTAATGACTAATCTTCCTTACCAGTGGTAATCCATCAGATACAATATCCTGAAACTCATTCAACAAATCTGCAACCTCTATAGGTATATCCTCTATTTCCTCTTTACCAGCTTTTGGAATTAAATCAAAACACATATGCTCATGCCTCATACCATCTAGAAATTTTCTTCCATCAAAAAAATTTATCCTTGCATTACCACATACCTTTTCTTCGGTCTCCTTCAATGGCTTTATCTTATGTCGCACTCCATCCTTTGTCAGGGAATAGGTATTCACATGACCATCATGTACAACACATCTATCAAACTACCATAGCCTACCCAACAACATGTGACATGCATCCATAGGTATGATATCACATAGTACCTCATCATGGTACCCACCAATCTTGAACTTTACTAGGCACTATTCACTGACCATGACCTTGTGATCATCCTGCACCCAAGCAATCTGATATGGATGTGGGTGTTTCTATCTCTTGAGCCTCAACTTTGTCACCATCTCTTCTAACACCAAATTGTCAATGCTTCCACTATCAATAATCACATCACAACATTTACCCTCAAACTTGCATCTAGTGCAAAATAGGCTCCTCCTTTGTTCAGGTTCATTCTCACTACTCAGCAGGACTTTTATGTTAATCAACATTTCTCCTCTTTCAGCGTCTTTAGAATTTGAGGATCTAGTATCTTCATCTACATGTGCCACTCTGGCCTAGCCTTTATTCCTACTATCCATCCTTCCTTGGGGTTGAGGACATTCAAATGCCCTATGACCTTCTTCTCCACAGTGAAAACATGTTCCGCGGAAGCCTCCTCTTCCTGAACCTTGTCCTCTTCCTCTTCCTCTCTGATCTCTATTGTTCTGATCTTGGAAATGATTGGAGTTGTTTCCTCTCTAATTTTGACTACTACTGGCCTCATCCTTCTTTTTTAGATCTTCATTTCGGCCTCCATATGACCGTCCACTAGATCATCCACCGCAACCTCTTCTATTTTTTCTACTCTTGAACTTCTTGTTCACCTTTTCCTCTACTTTTAGGGAAAACTAGTATGCCTCTTCAATATTGTTCATTCGAACTAGATTCAGCTCCTCCTAAATGCTTGGCCTCAATCCATTAAGGTAATGGGCAACTTTCTCCTTATCAGCTTTTGCATGGCCTATTCTTATGAGGATTCGATAGAACTCCTCTATATACTCCTGAACAGATCATCCCGCCTGCTTCAAACTTTTCATTTTCTTCAGTAGTTCAAGCTCATAATCAACAAGGATGAACTGTCACTTCAATTTATCCACCATCTAATCCCATCTTGTGATTTTATCTTTCCCTCTTCTATTTTTCTCCAATTGAATCTCTTGCCACCAGATCTTCACATGACCTTTCAGTCTGGCCTTCGCGAATTTAACCCTATCAGGATCCTCAATATCTTCATACTCAAAATATTCTTCACATTCATTGATCTAATTGATCAACTCCTCTAGGTTAAGATTTCCTAAAAATGCAAGAATCTCAGTCTTAGGTCTTTTTTCGATCTTGGAAATGGCCCAAAAAAGTCTTTCTTCCTCCTAGTTCACAACTTTGACTTCTCCTTCTTGATCTTCTTCTTCAGCTTCATCCTCACTTTCATCTCTAACATTAAGATTCATTCCTATATGAATCTCTTCTTTCAATGCTCGCACTTGTCTCTAGAGTTCTCTAACCTCAGGTGTTACAACACCAGCTCTTCCACCACATTCCCTTCATGGAGGCATTTTCATGATGCACAATGAAACCCTAACCACGGTCTTGGTGAAAAATGCCTCACAGTTAGTGATTTGTTTACACACTCAAGAAAACCTGACTCTGATTCCACTTGATGAAGGGTGCTCCCCTTAATACCACAAACACATAACAAAAACAAAGAAATAACAACAATATGCAAGAACAGAAAATGGGCTTCTTATTATCTCCACAAATGTGGAATTACAAACTTTCATAATTACAATATGCAAAGCCACATGGGCATTCCCTTACAATATTTTGTAGGAAAAAGCCTCGAATCAATACCCAGATCTACTACCCAGAACTATCCCGAACTACCTAAGACAACACTACAACCTTCCTTATATAGGCAATTTTCCACCACCTAGGAAGGTTTCAGAATTTTAGCCAACAAGGCCGACCAAACTTAGAATTATTTTATTTTACAATTTATTACATAAAAGTTGGCTCAAAATAACTTTTGAAACCCAAACAAAAATTTTAAAGGAAAATCATTTTTCACCATTTCAAGTGACCCAACTTTCAAAGACCATAAGTCATCACCAGTTGACCCAATTGACTATTATAACCCCATTCTGAAAAGGCCACAAAGTGCTCTACAGGCTTGGTTGGTGCAAGCGCCTGTCACCCAAATTTTTGACCTCATGCGGGGCCTCTAAAGCCTTCAAAACTAAGTTCAAAGTTTCTATACCCTGTTGCCAATATCGAAAATCTTCAATATCTACAAAGCTAGACTTGATCTGTCAATGAAACTTTACTGGCAGGCTGATATGACCAAAATGAACCTCTAGGGAAAAAATTAGAACATTATGAGATCGAATAACCAACTTACTAAAAATAGCAAGTTTCCATAAATAGCAGCTCTGCATAAGATAGCCCTTCTTGAATACAAAAACAGAAATATTTTTGGGTGATGCAAGATTACTCTTACACCCAGGATGCTCCTGCATCAAAAACCCTTAGAGAGTTTTATCAAAACCTCTTCATCCTGAGATATAATATCTGATATACTCTTCACATGCTTGTGTGAAGTCATGCAGAGCTTATATAGATCTTGTCCATCCTTAAGATAAGATTTGATTTCCCTTTCAATGGTAATCAATGTATTAAGATCACTCTTGATCCCATCAAGAGTATCTTTCATCCTTAGCCTTTTGAAATCATCTACTACTTTTATTCCCGTTGCTTCCTCTAAGGTATCAAAATTTTGTTCTAGTATACTTATAACATTATCTAGACTACTTATAGGATCCTCAATATGCGTAGGAGGTGTAGTCAACATGTGTAGCTCGTTGGATTGTCTTGGTAGTTTTTTCAGTCTTCTTCTCTGATTTCTCCTTTACTTTAGAAAAAGTAAGTACTGACCATTGCATCAAATCTATGACATCCATGTCCTCTAAGTTGGTTGGAAGTGATTGAGATCCACTTACCAATAAACTAGGTGTAGAAAAAGGAGTGATTGGTAATCCTTTTGGTTGTTTCTCTTCTTTACCTTGTTCTTCTTCCTTTTCTATTTCTATTTATGTCTCTTTTTCTTTTTCTTGTTACTTTACATTTTCTGTTCCTTTTTCTTCATCTTTTCCTTTTGATACCTATGCTTTTTCAGGTGTTTTCTCTCCTTGCTGCACTTTTTTAGCTGATTCTTCTTGAACGATCTTTGGAGACTCGAGATTCTTTACTATTTCATCAATGTCGATCAAGGTTTCACTCATCTAAAATGGATCAGATGTATCTAGATGTGTATCAAGTGAAATCCCAACATTGTCAACAAAGAAATCAGGTAGGGTTGTGCCAACTACCTCTCTTTCTTTTGGATCTTCATGCTTCTTTGCATTTTTAGGCTCTATAGAGATTACTATTGAGGTTGGGGTCCTTGTAGATTTACCAAGATTAGGTCACTCCTATAGGAGTATCTGACCAACTTTGTCATCAATTTACTGTTCCACCTCTTCATACTTCTGGGCCATGAACTTGATGATTCTAGTTTTAGTTCTTAACTTTGGCCTTAGCTTCTCAAGCCAATTTTGAATCTCATTCCCTATCATAGTAGGCATATTATGTAGTAGATTATCATATCTCATCTTGCTATCCTCCTCAAGAGATATTTTCTTCCTTCCTTCCAATCTTTCAAATAGGTCCTTTCTTACTTGACCTTTTGTTTCAATTAGATTCTTTTTGAAGGCGAGCATGTGCTCCACAACTATATCTTCAATTTTATTTTTCTCATCATCATATCTATCAAAACATTTTTCGATAGAAGTGATCTTACCATCATTTACTGCTATCTACTTCAAGTGTGCTTTGATTTGGCTCTTGATTTTTCTTGTATTTTTCATCTTCTTGTTCTTTCTTCTTTTGTTCCTCAATCTTCTTAGTATTCATCATTTGACCTTCCTGTTATTCTATGTTCTTTTTCTTCTTGTTCTTCCCATGAAAAGATGGAGGAGTGTCAAGTGTTTTTCTATTCTTTCCTGACTCACTAGCCATGGCCTTAGGTCTAGCTTTAGGAGGTGTTTGGCCTTGTGTAGCAGCTCTTGTTTCCTGTCTCTGCAATGTCCTCCTAGTAGGTGTAGGAGTGTCATCTTTTTATTTCACTTCTTCTTCTTCAACCTCCACCACTTTAGGTGCCTCTATGTTAGATTTAGGAGGGGGAATATTGTATTTCTCCCCAAGTTCTTCTACCTTTTCCTTGATAGATTTCATTTCTTCTTTTGATAAGCTATGATGCCCTACTATTTTGTCAAGTTATTCAACTTTCTTCTCCCTTCTCCCTTTCACCAATTCTTCCCTAATAGTTGAGTACTTTTCTTCATATGTACCCCATCTTGGAACATTGGGGTCTTTAGGTAACTGTAGATCATGCTGAATGTGAGGTTCTAGAATGGTGTAGTTTTCTTCATAGCCCATAGGAGTGGCTCATGAAGTTATAGGTTCCACTTCCTCAAAGCATGTGCTTTCAGTCTCCACCATGAAACATATATTATTTTAATATCTATCTACTAGTCTCCAATGGATCATTTCCCTTTCATGCATTTGTTTTTGAAATATTTCATCACTCCTACAACTCAAAAATACCTGTTATGCTCATCACTTCTTCTATAGAAGTCACTTATCATTTGCATGTTGTATCTATTAGATCTCCATAGATACATGTTAGTAAATATTCTCATGACATGAAAGAATATGTATATTATAAGTGATCCAAATCTGAAGTGTGTTGACCTGTTCTTCTTTATTCCTACCAAATTCTCTATTAGTTGCTTCCTTAGGACCTTACATAGGTCATATTCTTCATCTTCTACTACCATTTTATATGCCATATTTATAAAACTAGTTGATACACTATTTATCCTGCTACTATATTGAAACTTGTATCCCAATATCTTTTCAACAAGCTTGACATCTTCTTATGCGATGTCATTTATTGTCATTGCTTTTTTGTTCCATTTACTTTTGGTTAGTTTCTCCACTTCAAATCTGATATTCTTTTTTGTTGTAGGAATTTTACATGTCATAGGTAAACTAGTGATCTCATGCAATAATTCATTGGTGATCTTGGTTGTGGTTCCCACCAATCCATATGAATTCATCATGAATTCTACTCAATATAATTTTGATCCAATCTAGTTAATCAAACTTAGATCTTTCCATGTATTTAACTATTGGCAACCTATGAACCTTTCTACACTCTTCTCTTAGGGTTTGATCTGCATTGAATAACCCTAGCATCTCATTATATATCTCTATGGTTCCTATAGACTCAATCTTTTTGTGTATGTTGGCCCTGATGTCTTCAACATGAAGAACACCAACTGGGGTATGTGGGAATGCACCCTCTTGACCCTCTTCAGTGGATTTGAAGGGATGACTCTTTAATTTGTATATATTCCTCTCAAGCACATTGAACACCTTGGGATTATCCATGATAATTTATTTGCTACTGAAAATGAAAAAGATTACTTAAGTTTATGACAAATACCTAGCTCACGGGGTCGTGTGAGGGTTTTTCAAACACAACTGTAAAATCTTCAAGCTCCAACAACTACTCTAATCTCTTCAATGATCTATGATCTCATTATAAATGGTAGGTAATTCGACTACATTATTACCCTTATAGAAAATTTGGCACAAGTCCCAAAAACTACCCATACAGCTGCAAGAAACTAGTGCTAGCTCAAATTGGTACATCTTATTTTATACATCTCCAAACCATATGTGATCTTGTCCAAGATCCCATCACATAGTAACTAAGTTTCTTTCAAGCTTGCACAACTTAACTCATCCATATAGGGGCTTTGTATCTGACTGGTGTTAATTTGTCATGCTTCCCCTAAGAAATACATTGCCCATCAAAAAGATGGTGAGGCAATGCACCCTAGTAATGGTTCCACAAGACTCTTAGGACTCTTGTGAGTTCTCACACTCTACTCTTCATCTTTCTTACCTTCAAATTCAACAGGATCATTCTGATTGACCCATTTCTCCTTGAATTATGCTCTTAGTTTTGCTAGCTCTTTTTCTTCTTCATTCAGTTCCTTTTCTTTTGTGAATGGTCTGAAGAACTTCTTTACAGGTCCTATAAATCTTCAATACTTCACATGTCCATCATTGTTTCATTTGAAGCATGTACCTTCTACTTAGGTTTTAATTAGTTGTAATCAATCTGAAATTTGCAATACTTGGCAATATGACCAAAATTATTGCATTTGTAGCATAATATTTCTAGGTCTGGTAAAAGGTTTCTTAACCTCATCCACTATCTTGTTGACTTCATCCTTACTGGAATTAGAACTATTTTCTTGCATAGCATCATTTTCTTTTCTTGTTTCATTATCCTCATGATGTCTATGTTCTGCATTTTTACTACATTCACCTTTTTCCATATTTGCCTCATTCAAGCTTTTCTCTTTTTGCTTCTTGATAAAATCATTCAGGTGATCATATGTAGGTCTGCTAGACCTCATATCTACTTTTCTACATTCTCTTATCTTATGTCCATACAAATATAAATTAAAACAAAAACCAGTAAACTTGGGCTTAGGAATACCTTTTTTAGTTGATTTCTTTGATTGATCTTCATGACTACAATCCTTGACATTGTCCTTGAAAGGAGGCATCTCAGGTTCTACTATCACAACCTCAAAATCTGACTTCGTAGGTGAATCAAGATTCATCACAACTTTATGTTTCCTTTGATTAGGATCGTTATTAAATCCTACTCCTGTCATATCTCCAATAGGCTTCTACATGTCAATTTTCTCATCCAATTTCTTTTTTCTCTCATGAAGTTTTTATATGCGATCTTTGGTCTGATCAAGTTCACCAGTGGTGGTGATGCAGTAAATTTCTACCTTGTCATACTTTTTTCTTAGTGTACTTAGTTCATTCTCCAAAGTTTTCAATCTATCCCTTGTGTTTGATAGTTCATTTTGCAACTTTTATTTTTCATCTCTTTCAGTATCAAGTTCTTTTACATGGTTCAATTTTTTAACTTCCAATTCATCCTTCAAGGAATCCTTTTCATGTCTTAGTTTCTCAATCATATTTTGATCTGATAGCTCCTCATTATGTGTTTCTATGAGATCATCTCTCAATTTTCTTTCATGATCAAGCTGCCACTTCAAATTCTTGAAGAAGTCATCTGCCTTCCTTAGTTTGTACTTCAGATCCATTATATTTGCATTCAAAATGTCCACATCTTCCAAAGTCATTTAATAATTCTTCTTCAAGTTCTCCAAATCCATCTTGATCTCCCCAAAGCTGTTAATCTTTTCCTTCTGGGGCCTGGGGCTCTGATACCAAATGTTAGGATTTGGTAGCACTAAGAGAGGGGTGAATCAGTGTTACAATACTTTATTGAATTCTTAAAATTATTTAATTTTTTCAAAAAACATATAAAGATATAGCATAAGATAAATAACCATGCAACATAAACAAACATTGAAGAACTCATCACACAATATTTGTTTTTGAGGAAACCCTGTTAAGGGAAAAACCCCGGTGGGGATGGTACCCATAAATATCTACACTACAAGTATAATAACTTTGTTAAGAGTTATGACCTTGTTAGGAGATGAGTATTACAATATGCAGGTCCAAGTTAAAGGACAGATATTGTTAGGAGTCTTTTACAATGTGATCTTAATTAAGGAATTGACCCTGTTAGGAGTCCAACTCTTTTAAAGGCAATCAAACCCTATTAGAGGTGTACAATAGGTGCAATATCACTTATAATCAATCTGTTGTCTTGAATACAAAGAGTTAACAAATTATTCCTTGAAGAAATCCTCTTGTTCTCCTTTCTCTTGATCTTGGATCTTCTCCTTGGATGCCTTCACAATTCGTATCCACCTACATCATCATAATCATCATCACACAGTTTTACAAAAGTATCTGTATACTTATACCTTGTTAGAGGTATATTACAAAATCTAGTCGGCATTACTCTAGCAAAACATCATATTATTTAATGTGCATTTGCATTCTTCATTAACATCCATAGTCTTCCTTAGATCCAAGAGCGCATCCAAAAACAACTTTCCAATCGCTCACAAAGTCGGCCTTAGTGATCACCAATAAGTTATACTTTGTTTACTATCTTCTCGTCCAATCAACTAAACATATTTCTTTGATACCACAATATTAACATGTGCGACCTTACACATGTAATCATTCATGTCCTTCAAGCATGTACTTACAATCACATGCCTTTAGGAAGCTTCTGTGAGGTTCGCTAAGCTTTTTTGTCAGACTTGATCACATGAACAATCTATGGACTTAGGCATTTTTCCTTCATCAACTACATACAAACATATTCATGATATCTAATATGTGTGATCATAAATCTGATAAGTATTTCCATAAATGACAACATTCCATATGTGCATGTTCCTACATGTGCATATGTGTGCATGTGCTAATCACTTGCCAACAATTCTAATTAGTGGAAACTAATAGAGGTTTGGTATTGAGATAGTGTATGTCATTTGGTGTTGTCATCCATGAAAAAGGGGGAGATTTTTTACAATGTATGTTCAATATTGTCATTGATGTAAACTGGTTGTTTGCATTGATGTCAACCTGATGAATGGATACAATCAAATAAATATTACCAATGAATTTACCAATAGAAAAAAATGTATGCCACTCCTTGGGGTACCTTTTATTATCAAGTTATTCCCTTAGGAATTAAAAATGTAGGAACAAAATATCAACAAGCTATGACTATGATTTTTGTGACTTGTTGCATGATATTATGGAAGACTATGTTGATGGTGTTTTGGGAAAATATGAAACAAGAAAAGAACATGTGCAAATTCTAGAAATAAATTTGATCGAATAGAGGACTATCAAGTATGCTTAAATCCAAACAAATATTTCATGTAGGTTCTCTATCAAATTAATATGATTTATTATATGTCGAAGGACCATTCAAAGATACCTATTAGTGATAACATTTCATGTCCTATTTTTAGGCAGTGTTTGGTAATGGAAAGTCTTCTTTCGAATATGCCTTGTTATTGCCTCTAAAATTAGTGCAAATGTAGATGCCACTAGTTATTTTACCAATTAGAACTATATGTCTAAGACCTATTTTAGAATCAATAGGATGTATAAACATCACCTCTAAATGATTCTAAAGCTATGCTTTAACTAGTAAGGAAATTGAAATTATGAATTCTAGGTGATGGGGAGTGGAAGCAGATCAGGAGCGGTAGGAGCTGCTAGGGTTTCTAGTGCGGGAGATGCTAAGGGTGATGCAGACACTGATGATGGTGACCCAAATGGGAGCAAGAAGGTCCTCTCATTGGGAGGCTTTTGTTTTGGCATCAAGAGTTTGGAGGGGGGCCTTAGCTCATGCGCTGGTTGTAGGGGGTCTCTTACTGGTGTGGGTCTGTGGCGGCAGAGGAGATGTTATGTCTCTCTTCAGAAGGCCAAAGCCTATTGGTGGTAGTAGTGGTTCATCACTAAGGGTTTGTGGGGGGTCATCTTCCCCATTTCTTTGGTGTGGAGAAGACCTCTGCTCACTCATGTTTCCAAACATGGTGGGCGGCTACAGAGGTCTTTCAGCTAGATTTTTCCCGTTGCGGCCTTTCCCTCAGACCATTTTGCGAGGGTTTTCTTTTGGGCTCCTCAACTCTTTCCTTTTCTATGGAAGATTGGTGGTGGGTTTTCTGACTCATTTCAGATTGGGATCCCTATTAAGGTGGGGTTCCTCACTAGAGCTCTTTGGCAGTGAAAGGATGCTCCCTGTCTTTACTCCTCTTCCCAATTTCCTCTAGAGGTGGAAATTCCTTTTGGGGTTCAAATTTCTTTTCCTCTTACAACCTCTTTCCCACTTCCTATTGAGGTGGAAGTTCCTTCTGAGGTGGAGGCTCAACCTATTGAAGTGGCTTGGTGTTGGGTGGAAGAGGTGGGCTGGAGTACTATCGATGAGCTTAGCCGCTACTAGAGGGTTCTATTTTTTCCAGAGACTGTTAATGGCCTTATTTTTTTTCTAGCAGGTAGTGATTTGGGGGTTTGGTGGGTCTCTCTCATTCCCTTGTCTTTTTTTAAGGTTGGGGGAGCCTTTCAAAACCCTGATGAAATGGTGCAGCTAAAGCTTAACATGCTCATATATTTAAGTTGTTGTTTTCTATTTGGTTGTGATAGGGTGGTTTGGGGAGCTAGCCTCATACCCATTTCTTTGCTTAAGGTTGGGGAGCCTTTCAAAACCTTGATGGTTTGGTGCAGCTAAAGCTTAACATGCTCAAATATTTAAGTTGTTGTTTTCTACTTGGTTGTGATTTGGTGGTTTGGGGAGTTATCCTCATACCCAGTTCTTTGTTTAAGGTTGGGGGAGCCTTTCAAAACCCTGATAGTTTGGTGTAGCTGAAGCTCTATTTGCAAAATTACTTAAGCTATTGTTTCATTAAGTCTAGTTATGGGAGCCATCAAAACCCTTATGTATGGTTTAGGGAGCCTGAAAACCCTAGATATCTAGTGATGTTGTAAGGTGTTGGCTTTACACTATAGGTCTCAACAGCTTGAGCCTTTTTGAGTATCTTTTTTCTGGTTGTTGTTGTTTTGTTGGGTTTGTACTGCTAGTTTTTCTACTGGCAGTGTGTGCTGGGGGGTGTTGTAAGGTCTATCTTTTTCCCAGCTGTTTCACTTTGGTTTGAGCTAATTCTTCCTCTTTTTAAGCTTAGGGTTATAGTTCCCACCAAAAAATAATTGTAAATGGTTTTGGGGCCTATTCAAAACCTTTTGTTACCTTAATCAAAAACTAGTACGGAAATTTGTAGATGCATATTTCATAACTTCTACTTGATTAGTTTAGCATAGATAGATAGATAGATAGAGTTAAATTGTATACAACTAAATATTGGTCAAGTTCTGACATATTTGAATAAGACCATGTAAAATTCTTAGCTTTGCATATGAGGAATGATATGATATCATTTGGGTTTATTTAGTAGTAAGTGATGTTGGTATGAAAGTTCTTCTAGGATTGTCTCCTATTCCTAAGTTTATCTTTTTAACTTCTTCTAACCAAATCAAATATTTCTCTTAATAGATAGGAATACAGTCAAATCTATCATCATATATAATTCCTTAGAAAGTTTTTCACCGTAAGATACATGTCATAATCATAAATTTACTTCTTAAAGAATTAGATAATGTTTCTCTAAATTTAAAAATCAAATTTAAAATATAAAATTATGTTTTTGAAGTCTTGTATGATAAATTTATTTTTTAATTATCATTCTCAATAAGGCTAAAAGTATCCATTTTAATGGGGGCATATATATAATTCATTTTACAACTAACTTTGAGAGTTCAACCATTGCTAAGTTCACAAATTATTTTAATTTGTGAGAGGAGTGGAAAAAAATAGAACATGACTCCCTTTTTCCTTAAAAAGGAAGAAAAGAACAATATGGAAGACAAAGAAAAAGTGAGGGTAGTGACATCTAGGCATTAGAGGGTGGATGCAATGATTTATATATCTGTTTCTTTTAAAAGAGAGTGGAGGCAATGAGTTATATATCTATTTCTTTTAAAATATAGTGGAGGCAATGAATTATATATCTATTTAGAGAGTGGATGCAATGAGATATGCATCTATTTCTTTTAAAAAGAACATAACATTGAAAGAAAACATTTTGGAGAGAGGAGTTTTTCAAGAAGAGATGTGACTCTTGAGAAGAAGAAAAAAAAAATTAATTTAGAATTTGATCATGTTACACAAGTCTATATTGTTTGAATGATGCACAAATAATTTATTTATGTTATGTTATTTATTTTCATTGAAAAGAATCAATTATATTAGGTTGAATTTATTATTAAGATCTAAAGAATAATTATTTAATTTTCTCTATGTTCCCTAAACTTTCTCCAACCTTTGTGTATATCGCTGAAAACTCAACGTCTACATGCAATTTATTATTAAGATATAAAGAATAATTATTTAATTTTCTCAATGTTCCCTAAACTTTCTCCAACCTTTGTGTATATCATTGAAAACCTAACATCTGCATGCAATTTATTATTAAGATATAAAGAATAATTATTTAATTTTCTCTATGTTCCCTAAAATTTCTCCAACCTTTGTGTATATCGTTGAAAACCTAACGTCTGCATGCAATTTATTATTAAGATATAAAGAATAATTATTTAATTTTCTATATGTTCCCTAAACTTTCTCCAACCTTTGTGTATATCGTTGAAAATCTAACGTCTACATGCAGTTTATTATTATCCACTCGGCCTGCCAATTAGTGATCTTTCATTTTCTATTCTAGCATAATAGCAATTTGTTGTATTTCTGAAAGTCTATCGTAGATGGGTGACACTTTGGAAACATATGCAAAATGTGGTCTCAAGTTTCAACCATTCAGTATGTGATCTTCCTTCACAAAATAGTTTTAAATTATTCAGTTTTGTGATGCAATGTTTCCATCATATGCACCAAATGTTCTCATTTGTAAAACAAAGGAAAAAGGATTTGAAGAAACTTAGAAAAATGTTTTAAATTAATGCAATTGGTAGGCAAAAACTGAATTTCGCATCATGCAAACTTATTCTCAAACTTGAAGCAAAGATTTTGTAATTCAATATGGAAATTGGTAAAATTAAAACGACAAAAATTTAAATTGAAAATTAATAGTTATCATATATTATTTATATTGTTAATATTTGTTTGGTTTATTACTTCAAAGATATACAATTAGATTAAACAAAATATTAACTTAAATATATTATTTTCTTATTCTTTCTTTTATTTACTATGGTAATTAATAAGTATAAATTTAAAATTTAAGCAAATTCAAATTTTCTATTCTAGCAAATACAGGCAAAGAGGATACGAGTAAAGGTCTACAACTTACATTTGCCTCAAAGTTGCAAGCTTATAGATCTTGGAGAATAGAAATAGCTGGATAGAAACAAAGGGATATATTGAAGATGAAATATGGTTAAATAGAGATAAAGATACAAATAGATAAAGAGATATAGATGATGAGATATCTAGCTAACTTTGAATTATTAATTTCAAAAAGAAAAGTTCTCCATTTCATATAGGAAATGATAGTTAGAGGGAGAGGGAAATATATGGAGAGGGGGAAGAGAGTAAATAAAATGAATATGAGAGAGAGAGGGGGGGGTGGGGGGGTAGTATAGGGAGAGATAAGGGGAAAGAAAGGGGAGGATATAGTGAGTAAGATGAATAATATAAAGAGAAAAGAGAGATAGAGAGGTGAAAATATTGCTAGAGATAAAAATAGGGAGGGTAACATAGGAGAGAATTTTGATTTATCATGTAGAAGGGTGGAGAGGTATTGAAATTAGGGTTGGAGTAAGATGGAGAAGAAGAGATAGAGCCAATTTTGAATTATTGATTTGAAAAAGCTAGGTTATCTATTTCATATAGGAAATGATAGTTAGAGGGATAGGGTAGTATAGAGAGAGATAACGGGAAAGAAAGGGGTGGAGAGAGTGAATAAGATGAATAATATAAAGAGAAAAGAGAGATAGAGAGGTGAAAAGATTGATAGAGATAAATTTAGGGAGGGAAACATAGGAGAGAATTTTGATTTATTAGGTAGAAGGCTCGGGAGGTGTTCAAATTAGGGTTCTAATGGATGTTTCTACAAGAGGATGCAACATTTTAGTAAAAAAATTGAGAAGCTTTTACCTTTCACTTGTCATAGTGATAGCATAATTATAATAGGAAGTATATCAATGAAACAATCTTATAATCAATTTTAAGATTATTATTTTTGTTTTATTACTAAGAGGTGTAATATTTTTCATAGATCTTATTATGGTCTATTTTCATTATATTTGGGATGTTATTACAATTACAATCTAAACATAGACTTATGAGTAGTGTTGAATTAAGATTAGGGTTTTATATAATTAGAGTAATGGTAAAGTTAGTTTAGGATTCAATTAGAGAAATTAGAGTTAGATATATGGTTGGATTGTGTGAGTTTCTTTATATATTTCATACAAAGATTAGCAAGGGAAATCATTTCTTTGCATTAATTATATTTCTTTCACATCACTTCCTTAGTTTGAAAGCACATATTTTAAAAAAAAACAAAAACCCAAACATGGAGCATGAATTTATTTTTTTGGTGTGTGTGTGTGTGTTTGAGAGAGAGAGAGAGAGAGATGCTTTCAAAAAGATAGGTTGTTCATAAATCATATAGGAAATGATAGTTAGAGGGATAGAGAGATATAGGGAGAGATAAGGAGATATAGGTTAAGAGAGGGGGTAGAGTGAGTAAAATGAATAATAGAAAGACATAAGAGAGATGGAGATGTGAACTACCCCATTGGGGAGGGAGTTGCATTATGAAAGACAAAAAAATAAAATTTATTGTTTTAATAATATACTTACATAAATTAAGATAATTTAAAGGATGAATATATCAATTAAACTTTTTTAGAAAAGTATACTGAGATTTTCAAGTCATATGTATATGTATATGTATATATATATGTATATTCACACACACATACATACAAATATTGATTAAAAGGGGTCTATTAGAAAATAGAGTGATAAACATAAAGAAAGCAGTAGAGAGAAAAATAGAGAGGGAGGGAGAAAGAGAGAGGGATAGAGAAATACATGTGAATAGAAAGATAAATAGATAGGATGGATAGGGATGGCGAAATGGGGGGGAGAAAGGAAGGAGAGATGGGAATTTATAGGAAGAGGAGTAACTAAAAGGGTGATGGGAAGAAATATATGTAGAGGGAGGTAGAGAAGAAGAAGACAAAAGGAAAAGTAGCTAAATATGGAGTGATATTTTGTACCTATGACCCAATCAATACTTTGGATTCATAGTACATGATAATACTTAGTATATTTTCAAGAAGGAAAAGGAGAAGGAGGAGAGGATGGGGAGAGAGGAGGAGAAGAAAAAGGAGAAGGCTGAGAAGAAGAAGATGGATAGAAAGGAGAAGGATGAGAGGAAGAAGAAGGAAAAATAGAAGGAAATAAAAGCAGAAATAGGAGAAAAAAAGATGAAGAAGAGGAAAATGAGGAGGAGAAAAAGGAAAATAAGTAGAGAAGATAGAGAAGGAGATGACTAAGAAGAAAAAAGTCAAGGAGGAGGAGAGGGAGAATGAGGAGGAGAACCTAAGAAGAAGTTATAGTAGAACACAAAGAACAGGAAGGAATATGAAGGACAAGGAGGAGGAGGGAAGGTACAAAAGGAGGAGGAGAAGAGGAAAAAGGTGAAGAAGAAGAACAAGAAAAATAATCCATATAAAAATACATGGAAAATAGAAGATTCTCTCTACATAAGAAATACTACATCATGTAATGTATATAACACTATTGGTGTAACCCTTGCACCCTTCAAAGGTGCAAGTGCTAGTCTTAATGTTCTTAGTATGATATGTGTTTCCTAATGTAAGATATGCCTATGTTTTGATCCATTGAACCCAAGATGGTCTCTAGTTGATCAATAGAACTACAGGTCTAAGACAATTTCAATATCATTATTCTTTAATAATTCTCTTTTATTTTTGTTTTAATAAAGATTAATTAACCTTATGTTATAAAGAGATTATTTGGTTTAAATAGTTTAGGTAACATAATAGTTTGATGAAAAGAGTGTTTATTGATAGGTAGATATGTTTGTGATAACATATTTATTTTGGTATAGTTTTGATTATTGAAATTCATGTAAGGAACCAATAACAAATCATTTTTGAAATAAACACTTAAACTTAAAAAAATTACTTTCAAGGAATTTTTCCAATATAATAATTAATCATGCCTTTCTATTTTGGTTAAGATATAAATAATCATTTGATAGTGTAGGATAATCACGTTAAGAACATCAATGTTTATCCTTGTAGTGTTGTAGTCAAGGCTAGAGGTCTAGAATGGACTATCCAACCTTGTAGCCAAAAATACACAAAGAAACACTACATAGAATTGAATGTGGAAAATAACAAGAGCTTTTATTAATGAAATTAGAATATCAACATGTCTAAGGCCTTCACATGTTCATTGCATTCAACCCATTGGTTCCATATGTAGACACAAGCCGCCATGGGCTTATTACAATGATTTATAAATTAGAAGTATTACAAATCTATTTTCTCCTAATTACTACTCCCCTAACTACTGTTGATGTTCTCTTCCACCTATTGGTGTGTGTATATATCATCTCTAAACTGGAAGTGATTAGTGTCAGCCTCTTAGGTCCCAAAGCTTATGTAACATGTGTACAAGTTATGGTTCCTTGAAGAGGGTCTATATCTTGGTTTCAAACCCTTCTTGATATCACTCATCCAAATACCCCTTTCGTGACAACCATTATTATCTTTGCAAGGCTAAAAAAGGTTCCACAATCTTTCGAGGAGCGTCCTATGTGAGACCCTTAGGTTTATTTGAAATGTATGCCTCACATGTCACCAAGTGTGCCCCAAACTACTTTAGTTCATTCTTTGAGACCCAAGTTACGTCTTCTAATGTGTTGTTCTTTCACTAGGATAGATATTCTTTGTACTCCTTATTCCAAGTATTGCATCTCATCCTACTATCCAAGATCTACTCAATTTTCTTTGATGGTATTTATGATAATTATTGTTTTGGTAAGGATTGTGTGTCATCCCTCAATGCATCCTTAATTGATAGATATCTACAATATTGAAGATTTTTTGAAATGTCCACACCCTCTAGTAGCTCTACTTTGTAGGTATTTCTAGAAAACATTCTAGATAATTTTTCAATGTCCAAACTTCTTCATTTTTAGCTTATTGTAAGTTCTTATTGAAAATATATCATTTTAAATATATACCAAGACTTCATCACCAATTGAAAATTCCTTCTATCTTTACTTGATTTTGGCTTTCTCCCTGTACCAATTGTTCCTAGTTTCCAAGTGTTTTCTAGCCTCCTGATGGATAGTCTTCACATACTGTGCAAACTCCTCTACCTCTGTACTCTTCCTATCTCATGATTTGTTGTTCTAAATTTTGGTCACTCCTCTAGGTTGCAATCTAGTAATGGTTCAAATGGTTTCTTTCTGGTGCTTTATATCACTGAGCTATTAAATGCAAACTCTTCTTGCAATAAAATTAAATCTCAATACCCTATTTTATCTCCTACCAAGCATCAAAGAAATTTCCCTAGACTTCTATTTACTACCTTAGTTTGTCAATTGGTTTGTGGGTGAAATATTGAGTTGAACTTTAGGTCTGGCTATATATTCTTCCATAGTGTCCTCCAAAAGTATCTAGTGAACTTGGTACCCTAATATGAAACTATGCTCTTTGGTATTTTGTAAAGCCTCACTACTTCTCAGAAGAATAATTTAGCAATATTGAATACACCATAAATCTTCTTTTAAGGGATAAAGTGTGTCATTTTAAATAATTGTTCCACCACCAAAAATATAGAGTCACATCCCCTCTAAGTCCTTGGTAATCCCAACACAAAGTCCATACTAATATCATCCTAAGGCCTTTCTAGAACTGAAAGAGGTATATAGTACCTGATATTTTGGCTCTCCCTTAGCTTCTTGATAGATCTTTATTTATTGAATATACTTATGGAAATCCTTATAGATTTTTAGCCCAAAAAATCCCTCATTAACCAAATCTACTGATAATCCTTTGGAATGTTTCTCCTTGATCAAAATTCTCCCTCATTTAAATCCCATGAATACACAGTTTATTTCCTTTGAACAATATGTCATCTTGGATGTTCAATATTCCAACCACTTACTTTTTTCAATCCCTAATAGCTCATTAGTTTCCTTCCATGCTTTTGCGAAGTCCAGATCATCCTTGTACAAGTGTTTCAACTCATCAAATCTCATTACAATCACTCTTATTTGCACCATCAATTTTCTTATTCTCAGTGCATCTATAACTTAGTTTGACTTTTTTCCTCTAGTTTGTCAGGATAAAAGTGTAACCCTATGTGAATTTTACCCATCACATGTGTCTCTAATTCAACTTTCATTAATTGTTCAAATACTAGGGTTCTTGGAGATTAGTGTACAATATAAATTCCTATGGTAGAAAATACTATCTCTATTTCTTCAGTGCTTAAATTATGTCATAGAACTCTTGATCATCTACTAAGTACTTTTTATAAGCATCATTCAAATTCTAAATAATTGGTATACCTTCCTAGCTTAGAGATACCCCAATGGTACTGTCATTAGCATCACAATCTACTTAGAAAACTTTGTCAAAATTAGGTAATGCCCATGCAAACTACTACATCACATTATATTTCAATATTTGAAAGATTTTTTGTGCTCTGGATGTCCATTTAAACTCCTTCTATTCTACCCACATTTTTTTGTCATGGATGCACAAATACTACAAAAAATCCTAATGAACTTCTAGTAAAAACTAGCTAAACCATGAAAGATATTACCTCCCAACATGTCATAGGTCATTCTACAATTCCTCTCAACTTCTCCAAATCAATGTTCAATCCCTCCATTAAGATCCTCAATCCCAATTAAACTAAATCATTCTTTATAAAGTTGAATTTCTTGATATTGATCAGTAATTGATCTTATTTCAATCAATGGAGTACTTACTTGATGTGTCAAAGGTGTCCATCCTCTATCTTGCTATAAATTAGGAAGGCAACATTGCTTGTTCACTTCAATATCTTGCCCTTATCTTTCCAATCCCATAGAATAGGGTTGTGGTGTTTTTTATCCTTGTATAGTCCTAAAAAGTAAGAAACCTTAGTTAGGTGCTCATTTTAGCCCCATTTTAGTATGTATGGGTTCCCACATTGATTGATTTCATGTTCTCCTAACACTTATTAGACCTTGAAATTAACATTATAAGTCCTATATTGACTTAATTTATTAAAAACTCAAGGTTACCCTTATTTCTAAGTGTTCTCTATTTTTCCTCCAATCAAATAATTTATTTCATATTCTAGGACCTATCTTACCATTTATGGCATTTTCATACTCTCTTGACATCAGATGGATTTGTACCTAAAAATCTTGCATCTAGCTGACTAACCTAGACCCACAGACCAAATTTTATCCTATTCACGGTGGGATAGATCACAATGATTAATTTGTCCCTATTAAATATCATCATTAGTGTTGTGTCCCTAGGTTTTTGAGCCCAAATTTGGGGTGAGGTCTCATCCCAAGGTATTTGTGAGATATCTAGATCTGTGGTCGGTCTTTCTAAATTTTAAAACTTGAAACGGTGTGATATGTATATAAACCCCCTATATATTCCCATTTTTATATCAACTAGTGGCCTCAAGTATTCACTATCAATATTTCAAGCATTCATGAGAAATCAAGCATCTAAGTCTTCAATCCTTCAAATAATTCTTCTTCTTCATCAAGCATTGTGGCATACTACAATACCCATCATTCAAGGATTTGGTTTCATTATTTCCTATTAGGTGTTTGTGGAGTTCAATCTATTTCATCAATAATTGTGATCACATCAAAAGAAGCATTCCACCATCAAGGTATAAGGTAATTTATGTTTCTAATCTAGCTTCTATTTCATCTTTCATTATGTAATTTCAATTCAAATTTTAAGTTTTATTCTTAAAAAAAGGGTTTGACCAAGTAAAACCCCTTTTCCTAACCTTTATTTCTATTTTTATATGTGAAATAATAGGTTACGGAGCTACGATTTCAAATCTAGGTAGTAAAGGAACAATTATAGATTTTGTGAAAGTTTCATCTGAAAGTATCACGAACAAATCTACTTTCACCTTGTTCCCAAGTACAGATCAAATTTTTCCATGTCCCTACCATTTTTTACTAAAATTTGGAAAGGAGTCTGTTCACAACCTCCAGGTCTTAGATCCACGATTACATCTCATTTTGGCACTCTAGCAGTTAGGAATTTAGGTTTGAAGGCTCACTTTTTCTATTCCATTTCTAGGTGCATTCAGATCCTCCTCCATCCTCTTTCACATTATTTTTCTCAATGATTTAGATCAGATCTATGCTTATTTATTCTTTTTCATACCAATAGCATCCATTTCTCTCCTATCCATAAACAACAAAGTAATCTAAACCCTTCAAGAATAGCTATCGTATTGGCATCTCTTAAGTGGTGCTAATCATACTTGTCTTGAGGTGGTTTTGTATTCCAATATTTTTAATATGAATTGGGGAAAATATGTCTTTTACATGATCCTTATTTTATACTATCCATTATGGTGAACTCGACTTGTGACATTTCCTCTTTTGATTTTTTTGATTTTGGTGGATAGATATCCTTTGTATGCATGTTGAGCTTCTAGATCTACTTTGTATGCATTACATTATTTTATTTAGATTTATCAGATTTAGATCTATTTCATTCTTTCATTTCCTTTTCATTCTTGCATGTTTCAAAACAATAAAAAATACAAAATTGTTACATTTCATGCATTTAGTTTTTAGTTTTAGTGTTTTTTTTGTATTCATTAATAAAAAGGACAGACAATAGCATATTGTTCATAGATTCATTCTTTAATTTACATGATAAAAATAATTGAAATCCCAAAATACTTTATTTTCATGCATTTTTATGTGTATTTAGATTAGTTCATTTTATGCTTTATCCATAACATTAGCTTGTTTTATTACAAAATGTCTAATTTCCTTGTCTAAATCTTTACTTCTTTTAATGATCCATTTAGTAGTGAACATTTTAATATGATGGATTAAGTCCTAGATGACCTCATCTCTACTAAATCTTCCTCTACACCTCCTAAACTTGCCTTTTGTCAAAATTTAATTAATGTGATAGAATGATTTAGGGTTTACAATAATCCCCTTTATGAACCAATCAATGATTCTCTCCCAAATTTTATCTCCCTCATGAGGACATATTGATGCAAGAACATACTTTGAAGCCTTCTCTCAATGATATCCCTCTTTGGAATGAGCCCTTGGAGAATGATGTTGATTATTCTCTTTATATGTACCCTCCTTATGAGACTACCTTTATTTAAGAGAATTATTTTGTTGTAGAAAAGGGTGATATGATTGACAATTTTGTTAATGACATTTATCCTATCCATTCCAATCATTTTCCCTCTAGAAAGGAAGCACTAATGAGCTTTGGTTCTCCTTCTCCTTTTTTTTTTCTTGGAAGTACCTTAGAAGAAAAGGATGATATCCTTGATTCTCTCTCTTTTCAAAATAAGTATTTTGAGAATAAAGAACCTAATCAAGTCAATACCATTAGAGATACCCCTAAAAAAACCAATGATTGTTGTAAAAGGTGTTATACAACCCAATTATCATGTAGTACCATATATATATTACAAAAAACCTCAAGAGGATAATATCCTTGATGTCCTCCCTTCTACAAATCCAACCTTATCACTTAATGATCCTAATCAAGTCAACTCTATTAAATATCCATTTCCTTCTTCAATTATTTTGCCAATACAAATAGGCAAACCATCAATTCTTCAAGATGATGATTCAACAACTTTATACTTCACACCAACCTTTTGTAGTAAATATAAAATCCTTGAATTTGAGAACCAAACAACTTATTATGACACATGTATGGATATTGATTGGTCTTCTTTAAATTTCAACCCAATTCCACCCAAAAGAGACCTTTATATTTTTGATACATCAAACCTTATTGATGGACATGATATAGTATGTGTGAAACAAAGCATTGAACATAATAAAAAAATATACATCACAATTTAAAAAAGAAATTCTAGATTTCCAACTTTCCCATTTGTCCATTCAATCTATAAATCCCTCTCCTTATTTCTCATTACAACAAGATAATATTCTATGTGAGCTTCTTAAAGATGTAAGTTAATTACTCTTCATTTGAAAAATAAATGAAAAAATAGAAAGCAAAAACAAGACAATTCTTCCATTTGTATGCATCATCAAATTTGTGGCCATAATACTAATGAATGTTATGATTTAAAGTGTAAAATTTAAGAATTCTTTGATTGTGGTATTATTCAAATGACATGTAACAATGGATGGCACCTTTTTCATAACCATTCTAAATAACATATACATTCCTATTATGTTTCTCCTCACTATGTGACATTTCTAGCCTATTCTTTTTGGTCTCATTGTCATTTATGGTGATGCAATTTTAGGTGCAATCATACTTTGTGAGCAACATAAGAGTCCTTATTCATTTTCTTTGGGGCCAAGGTAACTATTTCACTCTCTTATTTATCCTAAGGACCCATTTTCTCCCTTTTTTTAATTTTTTATTTTATAACATGGTATTCTTTCTTGCATGGATTTGTTGTTTTACATAAGGATCTTCTCTTTTTCAAGAGATTTATATCCTGAGTTGCAATATTATGCTTTCTTGGAAGTGCGTCTCTATTAACTTTCACTTAGGGAGCATAATGTTACATCCTTTGTCAGGTATCCCCTTACCTAGTAATGGAGAAGGTGTGTATACTTGATCTTCCTTCCTCTTTTTCTCTTCCTTTTCAATAGATTTGATATCCCTTGTGGAATTTCTTATTTTATAATATGATGTCCTTTATTGTATTGTGTTTTTTTTTATGCAAGGATCTTCCTTTTTTAAGGATATTTACATCTCGATTCGCAACTTTATTCTTTCTTGAAAATTCATGTCTATTGTAAAAGATCTATCACATAAGGTATATAATGGGTTATCTTTTGCCTTGCCTTCACCCTTGGAGGCAAGGTTTTATTTATCAATCTATTATTCCTAAGGATTCACTTTTTCTACATTATGTCATCTTTGTTTATCACATGATATCCTTTCTAGCATGGAGTTGTTTTTTTAAATAAGGATCTTCTATTTTTTTAGATATTTACATCCTAAGTGACAATCATTTCCTTTCTTGCAAAGTGCATGTCTATCCTAAACAAATTCCCTTACTTGAGGGCTTAAAGTGTGTTATCCTTCATTAGGAATCCCTTTTTCACCTAGAAATAGGGGGGCTAAAAGGGTCCTCTTGAAAGTAAATGTCTTGTAACCAAGATCTCTTCCTTTCAAGGGTATCTTCCAATTTGTGGATGTCCTTTCATGTTATCTATTTCCTTGGCCAACAAGATTCTTCACTCTTTGCTAAGGGTATAAGAATATATTGTTGATTTAAGGATATCTCCTTGTTGTTGGAAGTAGGTATCCTTATTCTCTTTTCTTATGATTCCACCATGGTCTTATATTTCCATCATAATGAGGGGCACATATATGGACTCCTTTGTATAGTATGCGTCTTTTTGTTTATTGATCCCTAAGGAGACAATGCTTTCCTTAAGACTAGTCGCCTTTAGATTCCTAAGAAGATAATGTTTTTCTTAGTTTACTGATCTAGTATTATTGATCCCTATTGAGATGATGTTTTTATTAGGAACCATCACCATTTTTTATGCCTATGGAGACAATTATTTATGTAGGAATGATCCACATAAGTTGTCCCTGAGCACAAAGTTTTTGAAGCCTCCCCTGAGCACAAATTTTATCAAGCTACCCTTAAGCACAATTTTTTTCAAGCTTCCCCTGAGCACAAAGTTTTTCTATCTGTCCTTGAGGAAAAAGTTTTTCTATCTGTCCTTGAGGAAAAAGTTTTTCAATCCACCCCTATGCAAAAATAATTGAAGGTAGAATTAACTACCATAATGCAACTTACTAGACCATCAATTATTCATTCTCCTTCTATTTGTAATAATTAGAACTATCATACCACAACTTGTTATCATTTTCTTCTCCTCCTTTTCTTCTCCCATGAATCACCTAGCATAAAATAACTTTCTAGCCTATTGGATTGATGGTCTCTCTCTTTCCCTCCATGTTCTCATATCTATACTAGTGGGTTAGATCATGGAGTCTTGTCTTATCTTTTATGTGTACTCTTTCTCTTTTTAGATGACCACTTGTCCTTTTGCAATATCTTTCTAATCATGATGATAGAGGTTGAGACATTTTATTAGCAAGGTCTCTCCAACTATTTGACTTGGAAACTTAGTAAGTTTTAGGCTTTTATGGTTTTTTTATGTATCCTTGCATATGGATGTACAAGTTAAGATCCTTAGTTTTGGGGATTTTGTCCTTAAACTTAGTGATATTCTTATCTCTTTTCTATTTTCCCATGATCTTAATCTTTCTCTCTCTTTCTTCTACTTTACCATTAGCATGAAATGTATTCATACTCCCACTAAAGTGGGGGATAAATGTATAGTCCTAAAAAATAAAGATCCCTTAGTTAGGTTCTCATTTTAGACCCATTTCAGTATGTATGTACTCCCACATTGATTTCACATTTTTGTAACACTTATTGAACCTTCAAATTAACATTATAAGTCCTATATTGATTCAATTTCTTCAAAAATCAAGGTTATCCCTTATTTCTAAGTGTGCTACTCAATTCTCCCTCCAATCAAATAATTAGTTTCATATTCTAGGATATATCTTACCATTTATGGATTTTTCATACTTTCCCAATGTCAGATAGAGTTTACTTGAAAACCTTGCATATACTTACTGACCGGGATCCATAGACCAAATTTTGGGATGTTGAGGGTGGGATATATCTCCATTGCGATGTGTCCCTAGGGTTTTGATCCTAAATTTGGGGCAAGGTCCCCTCTTAAGGTATTTTTTGGAAATCTTCTTGGTCATCCTACCTAAGTTTTTACCCCTGAAATGATGTGATATGTATATAAACCCCCTATATCTCCTCATTTTTATATCAACTAATAGCCTTAAAAATTCACTATCAATATTTCAAGCATTCATGGCCAATCAAGCATCCAAATCTTCAATCCCTGTAAAGAATTATTCTTCTTCATCAATCATTGTGGCAAACTACCATATCCATCATTCAAGGCTTTGGTTTCATGATTTCCTATTAGGTTTTTTTGGAGTTCAAGCTATTGTATCAACACTAGTGATCACATCTAAAGAAGCATTGCACCATCAAGGTATAAGGTGATTAATGCTTCAGATCTATATTTTCTTTCATATTTCATTATGAAATTTCAATTCAATTCCAAGGATCACTCCTAAAAAGGGGTTTGACCATGGAAAGCCCTTTTTCTCAACCGCTCTTCCTATTTTTTAGTGTACGAGAAGAGGTTATAGAGCTACGATTTCATATATGGGTGGTAAAGGGACAATTGAAGATTTCATGAATATTTCATCTAAAAGTATCATGAATAGATTGATATTTTCCCTCTCCCTATGTACAGATTGAGTTTTGCCTTGTCCCTGCCATTTTTTACTAAACTTTTCCAAGGAGTCCATTCACAACCTCCATGTCTCATATGTGTGATTGCAATTCATTCTGACACTTTGACAGACATAAATTCAAGTTTGAAGGTTCACTTTTTCTATTCTATTTCTAGGTGCATTAAAATCCTCCTCTATCCTCTTTCACATTAGTTTTCACAATTGATTTTTATCATATCTATGCTTATTTAGACTTTTTCACACCAATATCATCCCTTTCTCTCTCAATCATAAATAAAAAAAGGAATCTAAACCCTTCAAGCATAGCTATTGTATTGAAATATCTTAAGTGGCATTGATCATACTTGTCTTGAGGTGGTTTTTTATTCTAATTTGTAATATGAATTGGGAAGATAGCCCTTTTACATGATTCCCATTTTATACTATATAGTCTTCAAATTCAATCTTTTCATGATCTCAACAAAAATTAAATTCTTTTGGCTACCATTTTCAATAATAAAGTGTTGGGATTTTCCTCCAATAGACATTTTTTAATGGAACAGTCTCTCCTCTTCTTTACAAGGTAATATTTTTGTAGTGAAAATCATAGCATAGGGATCTACCTCAATGAATTTTTTAATGTCTTTTCTCTTTCAATATTTTTTTGTTTGAAGCTCAATATCTTCTCCATGTGTTTTCATCATTATTTTATTTATAGTTCTTCAATATTTAGTATTATGAGATGCACTTTTATGAATTTCACACCACATACATGTATCTTGTTGTGTCTTCTTCACACCCCATACTTTCCTCAATGGAAAAATAGAAAATATATCTTTATCTATTTGTTTTCTTGTAGGTTTATTACTTTCACCTTTTGATTATCATTCATGAAATTATCCCTCTTTCCTTTTTGCTTGAATTTTTCCTCAATTTTTGAAACATACTTGAAAGCACTAGATAATGTTTCTAAATTCAAGAAATCCATATCAATTTGTATATACCAATGCAATCAACGATGATATTTGAAAACTTGATGCTTTAGTATTTGATGCCAAGTTTTATCAAGAGTGCATGAAATGTGTTGGTATACTCCTAAATTGATTGGTATTTCTTCGATCAAATCAATTGTGATTGCATATATTTTTGTTTATAGGTACCTTCAAGAAAATATTCCTCTTTTAAGTGCTCCATGAATTCTCCCAATGTAGATTTTTCATCAAAAATTATATCAAATTCTTATCAACATTGGGCTTCCTTGGATGTCAATTTAACTTCCCATGCCAGCTTCACATGATTCTCATCTTTGAGGAGGGAAAAGGTGATCTTTTCTGCATCTAAAAAAATATTAAGAAAACATACCTTTCTAGCTTAGATAACTGATCATCAACAACATTTGCACCAATTTTCCCTTGAAATGTTAGAATATCAAAATTCACCTGCACTTTGAATAGAGTGCATCTATTGAATGTTGAGTTTGTGGTGTTCATTCATGAACCTTGATTTTCAAGCACGTGATAAAATTGTTCCATCATTTTTTCATGTTGTTTGTTTAATGCTTATTCCATCGGCATTTTGAATGGTTCTTCTTATCCATCAATTTTTGTCTTGCCATTTACAATTGTGTGCTCCATAAAGGAAGGTAATCTAAAGGATTCCTTATTTTCAACCCAATTATTTGGTAATATAATCATGTATGATGGGACATATAGGAGAAAACAAGCTCTAATATCATTTATCTCAATTATGGATTCAGAGTACAATATCTAGTGTATAACCTACAATATTATGAATTGGTTTCAAGAACAACAAATTCTACAATGCAGTATGCAATCCAAAAAGAAGTTTCATTCCATTCAAAAACTAGTTTATACAATTTTGCTAAGATCCCAAGGGTCACCATAACCCCTTAGAATTCAAAATGAATAGTCTAAATAATATTTATTACAATATAAAAATCAAAAATTGTCAAAATACTATATATACAATTCTAGTCCAACTTCGAAGATCCATAACTTTTCGCTCAATGCTCAAAATTGCAAACCACTTACACTATTAGAAAGATCTCCAAGGGCTCTAGTTTTAATACCTTAACACCATGCTTATGAATTCTAAGTCAAGGGACCATCCAAAGTTTCAAACCCAAAAATTTCTCTAAAGACCTCCAAAAATGTTACTAAAACATAGAAAATACGAAAAAATGGATTTTTGATATTTTCCATTATCACTTTTTCTAACTCCATTTGATCTCTCCTAGATTGTATTCTAATTAGTGGTAACTAATAGATGTTTGGTATTGAGATAGTGTTTATCATTTGGTGTTCTCATCCATGAAAAAAGGGGAGATTTTTAACCATGTATGTTCAATATTGTCATTGATGTCAACTAGTTGTTTGAATTGATGTCAACCTGATGAATGGATACAATCAAATAAAAATTACCAATGAATACCAATAGAAAAAAAATTATGCCACTCCTTGGGGTACCATTTATTATCAAGATATGCCCTTAGGAATAAAAAACATAGGAACAAAATATCAACAAGCTATGACTATGATTTTATGTGACTTGTTGCATGATATTATGGAAGACTATGTTGATGACCTTTTGGGAAAATATGAAACAAGAAAATAACATGTGCAAATTCTAGAAATAAATTTGATCAAATAGAGAACTATCAAGTATGCTTAAATCCAAACAAATATTTTTTGCAAGATCTCTATCAAATTAATATTCTTTATTATATGTTGAAGGGGCATTTAAAAATATCCATTCAAATAAACCTATTAGTGATAACATTTCATGTCGTATTGTTAGGCAGTGTTTGGTAATGAAAATTCATCTTTCCGACATGCCTTGTTATTGTCTCTAAATTAGTGCACATGTAGATTCCACTAGTTATTTTACCAATTAGAATTATATGTCTAAGACCCATTCTACAATCAATAGATGTATAAAAATCACCTCTAAAAGCTTCTAAAGCTATGCTTTAACTAGTAAGGAAATTTGTAGATGCATATTTCATAACTTCTACTTGATTAGTTTAGCATAGATAGATAGATAGAGTTAAATTGTATACAACTAAATATTGGTCAAGTTCTGACATATTTGAATAAGACCATGCAAAATTCTTAGCTCTGCATATGAGGAATGATATGATATCATTTAAGTTTATCTAGTAGTAACTGATGTTGGTATGAATGTTCTACTTGGATTTTCTCCTATTCCCAAGTTTATATTTTTTACTTCTTCTAACTAGATCAAATATTTCTCTTAATAGATGAGAATATAGTCAAATCTATCATCATATATAATTCCTTAGAAAGGTTTTCACCATAAGATACATGTCATAATCATAAATTTAGTTCTTAAAGAATTATATAATGTTTCTTTAAATTTAAAAATCAAATTTAAAATATAAAATTATGTTTTTGAAGTCTTGTATGATAAATTTATTTTTTAATTATCATTCTCAATAAAGCTAAAAGTATCCATTTTAATGGGGCATATATATAATTCATTTTATAACTAACTTTGAGAGGTCAACCATTGCTAAGTTCACAAATTATTTTAATTTGTGAGAGGAGTGGGAAAAAATAGAACATGACTCCCTTTTTCCTTAAAAAGGAAGAAAAGAACAATATGGAAGAGAAAGAAAAAGTGGGGTATTGACAGCTAGGCATTAGAGAGTGCAATGAGTTATATATCTATTTCTTTTTAAAAGAACATAACATTGGAAGAAAACATTTAAACTTTAAAACTTTAAACTTTTGTTTTATAGTCCATGACACCAGCCATATGTTTCTGGGTCCACATATGGTGACAGTGATATGGTTTGAAGAGAAGTTTTTTAAGAAGAGATGTAGCTCTTGAGAAAGAGAAAACAAAAATTAATTAATAGAACATAACACGAGTCTAATATTGTTTGAGCAATGCACAAATAATTTCTTCTAATTTATGCTATGTTATCTATTTTCATTGAAAAGAATCAATTATATTAGGTTGAATTTATTATTAAGATCTAAAGAATAGTTATTTAATTTTCTTGTATATCGCTGAAAACCCAACGCTTGCATGCAATTTATTATTATCCACTCGGCCTGCCAATTTGTGATCTTTCATTTCACCATGATTTTATACTTGAAACATTCTGTTTGCTATGAAATTTATGTCTTTCTTAAAATTTGGTGGTTTTGCTAGCTTAAAGAATAAATTGTAAGTTAAGGAAATGAATTGTTTGGTATCTATAATAGTAGCGAATTATGTTTCTGCGATTTTTCATATTATCAATGCATTTATTAAATAGTTTACATCGCCTCTATCTTTGTATTGTTTTAGGTCAGGCTTAGATAGTATTATGTTACCAATTTATATATTCTATTATTAACTGGAGAACACCAAATCTGATCTTAAAATTTGTGTCCATGTTACCCATTAATTACTTTGCTTATTACTTGACAAGTACTTAAATTTTCTAGAGTATACTATTGAGGCATTTCACCAAACGTATGTTTTCTTGCAGTGTACCCTAAACATTTTCTTAATGTTCTTACTATGATATTTGTTGCCTAATGTAAGATATGCCTATGTCTTGATCCATTGAACCCAAGATAGTCTCTAGTTGATCAATAGAATTATAGGTCTAAGACAATTCCAATATCATTATTTCTCAATAGTTCTCTTTTATTTTTGTTTTAAAGAGATTAGTTAATTGGTTTAAATAGTCTAGGTAACATATTAGTTTGATGAAAAGAGTGTATATGGATAAGTAGATATGTTTGTGATAATATATTTATTTTGGGTGTTGCTTTGATTATTGAAAGTCATAAGAAATCAATAACAAATCCTTTTTGAAATAAACACCTATATTTAAAAAATTTACTTTCAAGGAATTTTTCCAATATAATAATTAATCATGTCTTTCTATTTTGGTTAAGATATAAATAATCATTTGATAGTGTAGGATTATCACGTTAAGGACATCAATGTTTATCCTTGTAGTGTTGTAGTCAAGGCTAGAGGTCTAGAATGGACTATCCAACCTTGTAGCCAAACATACACAAAGAAACACTACATAGAATTGAATGTAGAAAATAACAAGAGCTTTTATTAATGAAATTAGAATATCAACATGTCAAAGGCCTTCACATGTTCATTACATTCAGCCCATTGGTTCCATCTGCAGACACAAGCCGCCATGGGCTTATTACAATGATTTATAAATCAGAAGTCTTCCAAATCTATTTTCTCCTAATTACTACTCCCCTAACTACTGTTAATGATCTCTTATGCCTATTGGTGTGTGTATATATCATCTCTAATCACTGGAAGTGATTTGTGTCAGCCTCTTAGGTCCTAAAGCTTATGTAACATGTGTACAAGCTATGGTTCCTTGAAGAGGGTCTAAAGCTTAGTTTCAAACCCTTCTTGATATCACTCATCCCTATATCCCTCTCATAAAAACCATTGTTATCTTTGCAAGGCTAAAAAAGGTTCCACAATCTTAATTCATTAGGTCTGGTATGAGTTTTCCCAGGAGCCTCCTACATGAGACCCTCAAGGTTATTTGAAATATATGCCTCACATGTCACCAAGTGTGCCCCAAACTATTTTAGCTCATTCTTTGAGACCCAAGTTACATCTTCTACTAGTTTTTTCTTCCCCTTGGATAGATATTCTTTGTACTCCTTATTCCAAGTATTGCATCTCATCCTACTATCCAAGATCTACTCAATTTTCTCTAATGGTATTTATGATAATTGTTGGTTTTGTAAGGATTTTGTGGCATCCCTTAGCGCACCCTTATTTGATAAATATCTACAATGTTGAAGATTTTGTGAAATGTCCACACCCTCCAGTAACTACACTTTGTAGGTATTTCTAGAAAAATCTCTAGATAATTTTTCAATGTCCAAACTTCTTCATTTTTAGCTTATTACAAGTTCTTGTTAGAAATCACTCATTTTAAATATATACCAAGACCTCATTACCAATTTCAAATCCATGCTATCTTTACCTGATGTTTTCTTGCTCCTTGTACCACTTGTTCATGGTTTCTAAGTGTTTTCTAGCCTCCTCATGGATAGTCTTCACATAATGGTGCAGGAGCACCTAGGAATGGGGCTAGTTCATTAGTAAAATTTTGTCTCGTACTTGACCCTAGCCAAGTCAAGAAGTGAATAAGGACTCCAAGAGAGTCCCAATGTGTTTTTTAGTAGTGGGTGAGGTGAAAACATGTTTGAGAAAGAGGGGCCTTTAGATGCTCAGTTTTGCCAATATTTTGCCAAGGGTGGCCAATGTGGGCCTAACATGTGAATTGATTCCAAAATGTTTTCCAAGTGCAAGAATGGAGTTAAATAGGTTTAATATGGCTTGAGAAGTCAATCTACACCCTTTTGGTGGTGTTATGCATGGTAGAAGGTCAATTGTGCAAAAATTTATCAAGTTGTCATTGACAACATTATAACTTTGCAATGTTGTCATGACAACATTTTGGACAAAACTTGTCTTAATGCCCAAAATCAGTTGTGGGCTTAAACTACCAGTTGGAACTGATGGAATAGGTGTATTTAAGGAAATCTAAGACCTTATACATGGGTTGGTTAAGTTATGAGCATACTTCAATAGCAAAAACAAGCATTTTTCTCTGAAAATTTGTGATAGTCAAGCTTGCAACTTGAGAATCTATCCAATAATGGATTAAATGAAGTATTTCTTTATTGTAAATAGTTAGATTGTTGTCTTATTTCATTGTGTTTGTATTGGTAGGAATAGTTCAATAGTTTTCTTAGGGAAATAAAAAAAAATTCTCTATTGCCAGTTCACTAGCCCGGTCAGAAACTAGATCATAAAAATGCCTCCACCATAAAATACCACCGTGGGTTCTTCACAGCCTTTTAGGACATGGTAGGGAACTCATTGTATAGTGTATCATATGTTTTTGGGAGTGATAAAATGAGGTTTTCTATGTTTTGAATCTTTCCCTAGGCGAGACTACAGGTACCAAGCTAGGAGCAACATAGAGAATAGTGAAGGAAAGAAGGAAATGTGGGATTGAACCATGAGATTAGTGGGCATGGTTGTGAATTTGGAGTTATAAGGAACATCTAGAGTAAAGATCTTTAGGGGTTGAATCCATTTGAGTTAGGTTTGAACCCAAAACATTGAACTCTTTTTAATAGAATTTAGAAACCCTTGTAAATAGGCCTAATCACCAAAAGGTGGTGTACGAATGACTTGGAAAATCCAAACCCAAAAAATCTTGAAGGTCTTTGAAAAGGGTATCAAAATCCAAAAAAAATTTGAGGGCTTGTTTGATATTTTTTTGAGGTATTGACAGAAAACCTAGTTGAAAGACCTAATTAGGCCTAAAAGGCTACTAGGCCTAGTTATGAACCAGTTTTGGAATCGATAGCTAATTGTCACCCAAAACTATCAAATTAGGGTCAAGAATGATCCAAGGGAGCTGTAAAACAACCATTCCACATTGCCAAGTATAATCCATGGTTATGGGAAAAATTTGAAGGACTTGCCCTAGTGAGTCTTGGAGTGAAAAGTGAGGTGCAATACTTGGTAGAGAGATATTAGGAAGGAGTAGGAGATTGAGTGAACTCTCCTCAAGGAAATGGTTAAGAAAAGAACCCTAGGAGACCTAGAATAAGATCTAGTGAAGGAGTCAAGATGACTCATTAAAAAGATCTCCCTATCAAATTGGTATCAGAACCCCAAAAGATTAGGGCTAAGAGTAGTGTATGTTAGAAGGTGAATTAGTGGGCTCATCCATGATGGTGACAAATATATAGCTCACAAAGAAGGTTGAAGATCAAGAAGAGGAGAATAGACTCCTAACAGAAAGGTTGGTATTGATGGAGAGTAATCTTGGTGAAGTGAAAGCCAAGACTGAAGAGGTAAGTGAAAAGCTTAAAGAAACATAAGGTAAGGGGAAATCAATGGTAGTGGAAGATGAAGTGCTAGAGCCTGATCCAATTTTGGAAGAAGAACCATTTATTAGAGAATTGAAAGCTATGAGTGGAAAATTTGTAGAGGGTGTACCTTTGTTCATTGGTAAAATGGATCCATAGGTAGTGATGGAATGGATAGAAGGGTTGGAAAACCATTTTGAGTGTGAGAATGTGAATGAAGCACAAAAAGTGAAGGTGGATAAGTCTAGACTGAGAGGAGCTTCCCTAACATGGTGGAAGTTTGTGCAAGATGAGAGACAAAAAGAGGGAAAGAACCCTATTTCTACTTGGAAGGGTATGGTTTCCAAGATTAGAGACACCTATATCTCGAATGACTATGAGATATAGCTCCACAAGAAAAGATAGAATTTGAGACAAAGAGAATTATATGTGAGTACCTATATTGAGGAGGTTTACAAATTGTGTTTGAGATCCAAGGTGAAAAAATATGAGAGTATCAAAGTTGCATGCTACTTGAATGGGTTAATATAGAGTATACAAGAGGAGATTAGCTTTTTGACACCTACCATAGTGTAGAAATGTTACTAGTTGGCTCTTAAGGTAGAAGAAAAGAGCAAGAAGAAGAATGAAGCCACTAGTAGAGGCAGAGGAAGAGGTAGAGATACAAGAGGCCACAAAGGAAACTATGGTGGTAGAGGCAATGAATCAAGACCACAAGGAGATTCAAGGCTGACAGAGCAAAGCAATGAATCAATTGGAAGAGGGAGTCAAAGCAGAGACAAAGGTTTTGGGATCAGTAGAGGCATATTTAGTAGCTCTAGCAGAGGGTCCCACTTTGAAAATATGAAGTGTTACAATTGTGGTCAATTTTAGCATCCAACCTATAGGTGTCCTGACAAGGCAAGAACATCTTGATCGAAGAAAAGGGTCAACTATATTCAAGAGGCAAGTAGTGTGAAATCTCCTGAGGTGAATATCGATTCAGAGAGTGGAGAAATTTTGATGTTTAGAAGGATATTGATAAAGAAACCTATGAAACAAGAACCCAAGCAGAGAAGGGAATTGTTTAGAGTGAAGGCAAGATTCTTGGTAAAGTATGCAAGGTAATAGTAGACTCAGGGTCTATTGATAATAATCTCAAAGGAGGAAGTTAACAAACTTGGCTTGACAAAGATCCCTCATACACACCCTTATAGAGTCACTTGGTTGAACAAAGGGAAGAATGTGTTGGTGAATGAGAAAGCATGTGTGGAGTTTGTCATTAGAGGATATAAAGACAAGATATCGTGTGACATACTACCCATGGATGCCTACCACTTATTATTGGGCAAACCATGGTAGTATGGTAGGAAAGCTATGCATAATGGGGAAAGAAACTCTTACTCCTTCCAAAAGAATGTAGTAACCTATAACATACAGTCTCTTGTGGATGAAGAGGATATAAAAATAAGGAGCCCTAATGTCCTATTAGTGAGTGGAAAAGAGTTCTTTAGAGACCTCAAGAAAGGAGATGAAATGAGTTTTGCAATAACAATGAAGCCACATGAGGAAGATACACCCAAGCAAGAGCCCCTAACTACAAAAATGAAGAAGTTGTTCAAAAAATTCAATGAGATAGTTAGTGATGGTAGTCTTATGACTCTACCACCTAAGAGATAAATCATTCATCAAATTAAGTTTCTACCAGGAGCTTCTTTGCCCAATAAAGAATCTTATAAAATGACTCATGGATATAATAAGGAGGTAGCAAGACAAGTACAAGAGTTACTTGATCAAGGTCTAGTGTGGAAGAGTATAAGCCCTTGTGTAGTTCCAGTGGTGTTAGCATCCAAAAAAGGAGGTAAGTGGAGATTGTGTACTAGCTCCAGAGAAATCAATAGAATAACAATTAGATATAGATTTCCCATTCCTAGGATAGAGGATTTAATGGACTGTCTTGGAGGAGATAAACATTTTAGAAAGTTGGATCTAAAGAGTGGTTACCACCAAATCTGAATAAAGGAGGGGGGTGAATGGAAGATAGCCTTCAAAACTAAAGAAGGGCTATATGAATGGCTTTTCATGCCATTTGGGCTCACTAATACCCCTAGCACCTTCATGAGGCTGATGAACGAGGTGTTGAAAGACTACATAGAAAGCTTTGTAGTGGCATATCTTGATGATATACTCATTTTCAGTAAGGCTATAGAAACACATCTTGAACACTTAGAGATTGTGTTAAAAATATTATATGAGGAATAATTAGCTATCAACTTGGAGAAATTTGATTTCCTAAAGCAAGATCTGGTCTACCTTCATTTTGGCATCTCACGATGTAACCTTAAGATGGACCCAAGAAAAGTTGAAGCTATCCTTAGCTGACCAACTCCAAAATTAGGGACAAAGGTTAGAAGTTTTCATGAGAGGTTTTAGTGAGATTTGTGCCCCTATATTGGATACCATTAAGGGTGGTGTAGACACCAAAAAATGGACAAAGTGCTTAAAATCATAAAATGGCTTAAAATCATAAAAATGTTTTAAAACTCATCAAAAAGGATCAAATCAAATTTAAATGGACATTTATTAAATAAAAAATGGACAAAACCAATCAAATCAAATGATGACATCAAATAACTAAATACAAACTTAAAGGGATAAAAAACACTATATAATTGACTTTAATTAATTAATTGTATAGTTTTAAATCAAAAATCAAAATGAACCTATTCCCTTACATGGCTAAATTAATTAATTGATGGAATTTAATAAATCTTAATATATTTCAAAAAATATTTGAGGAACCAATAAAAATTGAGAACACAAAGCACATGGATCACTCAAAGGAATTGAATCTTCATCACACAAATTCAATTTTGAATCTCATCCGCTCAAATTGTCCTTTTGTCCAAAGCTTTGAGACAAACATTTAAATTGTCCCCCCATTTAAAAACCTTACAAATTTTTTGACTCAACCAAGGCTAAATCATGATTACTTCACTCTACCCCCTACCCTTGGGAATTTACTATAAATAAGAGGCATTTTGTGAGCATAAGAAGCAATTAGAGATTTGAAGAGTAAAGCATCCTTATTATAGTCAATTTCATGAGAAGTTAAGAGCATTTGAGAGCATTTATCATTTGCATTTGCATTTTATCATAGCATAATGGAGAATTGTGAGCTAGATTAGGCATATTAATATCATAGATTTCTCATTTTAGAAGTGTCACTAGTAGGGAATACAAAGCTGAGCGCTCTACTTACCACATCTAATTAGAGAACCATGAGATGTCATGGATGTTAAATTCATTTCTTAGTTTAAATTTGCATTGTATTTGATTTGAATTGTTAGTTAATAATCCTAATTTCATGAAGGTGTTTATCATACACACACAAATGGTGCCCACCGTGGGGCTTTGAGCCTCATTTTTATCATTTCTATCAAATTTTGTGTGTTTTGTCTTCACTTTTCGATGAATTTTTGCAGAAAATAGGAGAAATGACGCCTATGAAGGATTCAGCGACACCTACAAGTAGTTAACTCACGCCTGTGCGATCTTTTCTATTATGTCTTTATTTCTCTCTGGTCGCCTATGAGATAAAATTTTCACACCTACAAGATAAAGTGTTACGCCCAAGAGTGTAAAATGATGCTTGCTACCTAAGAAGTGCCATGTATTTGCTATCTTTTACCACCTGAGACAACCTTTACACACAATTTACAGTCACTTGTCATGCCTAGTATCTCTTAACTGACACCTAGTATTTGTTAATTGCCACTTTAAATAGCTTATCATACGCAATTTTCATTACTTTTCACGCCTAGTAATTAAAGTGTTACACTTGCGGATCTTTAAATATCGCCTGAGTCACTGGAAAGTGATGCCTTCCATTTTTAAAGTTACACCTACTAGCCTTGTAATCACGCGTATTAGCTGACTAGTGACGCCTAGTACTTTTTGCTTCAATTTGCTATCAAATTAATAAATTTAGTAATCTTACTCACTGTCTATATTTTTCTTGCAGATGAGAAAACACAGAAAAGTTTGAAAACCAGAGAGCAGAGTCACACAACTAAGCAAAGAGGTGAGAATTCAAGTTAAACGTGAAAAATAATTCATAGCTCTGCAATTTTAAAGAGTTTGGGGTTAGAAGAGAAATTGTATGCTCATTACATTAAAGTGTTAGAAGCTTACAAGAATAAATTCCCTACTTTGGATTAAAATTGCTTACAATTAAGTTGTTGAAATTCTTTTGAAAAATCTTGTCAAAAAGCACTTAATGGAAATTGCACTTTGTTCCTATTTGTTTCCCTCATTTTGTATGGCTTTGTTGGACTAACTTGTTGGAGGAGGGAGCGGGAATGATTGCCACTAGGTGAGTGAGCAAATCAAAAAGTCAAAAAATCTCATAAAAGTGCCTAGCCATTGCTAGCTACAATAGAGAGGTATTCATCAAATCAAGCTTGCATTTTCTTAGATTGTGGCTTTCATTGGACCTAGCTTAATAGAAATAAGGAATTAACCAAACACTTCAATTATAAGAATCTCTTTGTCAAGAGATTGAAAAAGAACAATTGTTGCTTGAGTGTTTGGAATGAAGAAAGACAATAGGGATATGCTCTTCACTTTTTAAGTGAACCAAATTCCCAAACTTGTTGGACTAAGTTCAATCTCTTGCTTTTCCATACATGCTAGTTAAAATAGAGCAATAGAGGGCCCACCTCCTGAGATTTTCCTTATGAGGATGGTGAGAGGGAATGACCCAAGTGGGAGACAATCGCCTTAGCCGTGGTACTATCCAACCCACTATAAAAAAAAATGCACTCTTCCTTAATAGGGGAGTGACTAGGTTATGTGCAAGTTTCTTCACTTCCTCTAGTAGTCCTTTTGGATTGCCCCAAATCATGCTTTTGTGCATGTGGGAAACCCACAAGTGGGAAAAAGAACTTGGCATGATTTAGAATGAAATTATTCATTAAAACCTTGATAAATAGTAAGCTACCTTATAGAGCCAAACATGTTAAAATCCAAATTTGACTATAGACCTTAGATTTGCTTGGAAGACTTTCTTGTTTAATACTTGTGAAAAATGATCTTGAACACACACTTTTAGTGTGGTTTTAGGGACATAGTGCAAATTTGATGTGTGTGTTGCGTTTGTACTTCATTTTCAAGAAATAAAATTGCACAAACCTGATCTTACAATTTTTAAAATCTAAAATTTACAACCTAGTCTGCGAAGTGCCACTTGTGCACAAAGAAACACTGCGTGTCAGCAGCAAAGTCACACCCGTGACTATTTAGAAAATGCCTGCCAACAGTAAATTCATGCCTGGGACATATTAAGTAACACCTGTAAAAATTGGAAAAATGCCTATCAACAAGAAAGTGTCACCTGTACATCTACAAAGTGCCACCTACACCAATTCCAGTCAACGCATATCAACTTTTAAGTCACGGCTACACGCACGCAAGTGACGCCCAAAAAAAAAAAGGGTAAATAGTGAGAATTTCTCGAGGGTTTCAAAAAAATTTGGTTCCAGATTCAGATACCCTTTTGGCTGTTTTATTTGTTCCAGTATCTTGCCTGGTCAGAAATCCTGATTTTGAGCAATTTTAAAAATTTCACAAGGATTCGGCCACAAGAAAGCAAGATAGAAGCCTATTTTCAAGTGGTTTATGTTCATGCCTACTTTTACTCGATCATATTACATAAAGAAAACCTTGCAAGCAAACAAAACTTATTTGAGACAAGAGCTTCCTTTCCCAAGTGATACTTCTACCACCCTAAAAGTACCACAAGAACCACCCATTCAAGAAGCAGAAACCAACATGATGTACACCAGTAGCTTGGGTAATAATAACAATGGAGGTATTGACCCAAACAATCAGGGTAATACCAATAATGGAGGAATAGACCCAAACACTTAGGGGATTAATAACACTAACAATATTAATGGGGGAAATGGTGAACCAACCGCTGATGATGCAACTGATAAGAAGGTTAGTGAAGCTATACAAAGTCCATATTTCTTGAAACTTATGGAGAAAGAAATGGAAAGAGACAAGGAAAATCACTTTCTAGACCTAGCCTGAAAGGGTCTTAAAATCCCTCGTGACTATGATGTTAATCAACTTAGACCACCAAAAGTTGAAGAGAGCCTGATCGATATCATGAATAAACAATTTAAGTTATTTCAAATGCAATTGGACATGATAAAGCAAAGCAGGGCTCTAAAGCTCTTTTCTATAGAAGCGTTATGTCCTTTTTTGTTTGACAAGAGTCTAGTCATGGTACCATTCCCTATCAATGTAGTATTTCCCAAGTATGATAAATATGAAGGAACATTAGATCCTCAAGATCATCTATAGGAATTTTGTGCATTGAGCTTGGAATTCATGCACGATGCCACTTATTTAATGAGATTATTTCCTAGAAGTTTAGGAGGTATGGCCATGGAATGGTTTTTGAAATTACCTTCCAACATTAAAGCTTTTGAAGAGTTGGCTTCTAAATCTGTGGCACACTATTCATACAATATCAAACATGAAGTCACAATGATCACCTTATGTAATACCAAGAAAAAAGAAGGAGAAGGATTCCTAATTTTCCTACAAAGATGGAGGACAGTTTTTGCTAGATATCCTTGGAGTGTACCAGAAAAAGAGAAGATGAATATCTTTATCAATAGCTTGAGTAGTGAGATGAATTATCAGTTGAGAATGCAATGTCCTAAGACCTTCCAAGATCTTATCAAAAATGGGGTGACAACGGAAGAGGTATTAGTTAAGAGTGGAGAGTTAAAACTCTACAAGGACAATAAGAATTACAATAACAATACCTCCAACAACAACCATAACAGCCAGAATAAGAACTTTTCTAATAGCTATAATCAGTTTGGGTTGAAGAATAGCAATAAAGGAGTAGTCAATGACAGTGTTGTTGACTCTAATAATTTAAAAGTGACTCCCTTTTCTCTCACAAGAACACCTAATTAGGTGAACAGTGAAAATCAAGCTCCCAAAGTGCCTTACAACAACAATACTAATAGTGGCAATTTTGGGAACAACCAAGGAGGTAACAAATCTAACAAATTATTGGTACCAACCCCCAAGAGGACCTTCACACCTTTGGGTGAATCTCTTGAGAAATCATTGAGGACTCTCATTGCTAACAAGATCATTAATTTACCTAGCAGTCAACCCTATGAGCCACAACACAAGCCCAGCTGGTGGAGTGAGAATAGTCATTGTGAATATCATAGAATTAGAGGGCATAAGACAAATGATTGCCTCCAGTTGAAGAACTTGGTGCAAGACCTGATTGATAATGGTATGATCACTATAGAGGGGCCTCAAAGTAATGAAGATCATACAACATTTAAACAACCTTTTTATTACCATGAAAAAGGTGGATCATCCAATGGGAATAAACAAAGCAGAAACAATGTCAATTTTGCTCCTCATTATGACAAAATCATCAATACTTTATCTAGTCATGAGCATGTTGTCAATACTATTGTGATGAAGGAACATCCCCAAAAGGAAACATCTAATGTTATCACTAGGGGGCAGGCTTCAAGGATTACCTTACAAGGGGTTGATCCTATAACTATTGGCCCTCCACAATCTAGAATTCTAGCAAAACAACTAGCTACAATAGAAAAACCATATAGTTTGGTGGATCAACTACAAAAGACTCCAACACAAATTTCTATCTTGGAGTTATTAAAGTTATTGCCAAATCACAAGGAAATCTTAGAGAAAGCTTTAGTGGAAACTAATGTTCCTACCAACTTGGATGAGGAGAAGTTTCATAATATGGTAGGACATCTCATAGCACCCCATTGCCTTTCATTTTTAGACCATGATGACATGTCCATTACCCATCCCAAAAATCTATTGCTACATATAGAAGTCTTGATTGAAAGACATAGGGTCAAGAGCGCTCTCATAGATCGGCGAACTGATCTTAACATCTGCAATTTTAGCCTTGTCAAATCTCTAGGATTATCCAAGTCATGCATTGATCCTAAAAAAAGAATTACCATAAAGGCCTATGATGAAGCGGAAAGAGCTTCAAAAGGCATGATTATATTGCCCATTCAAGTTGGACCTATCAAAAAGGACACAAAATGCCAAGTCTTAGATATGAAATTAACTTATAATATCTTATTGGGGAGGCCGTGGATCCATGAGATGCAAGCGGTCCCATCCATGTATCATCAAAGTATAAAATTTCCATACATGGGTGAGGAAATCATGATTGGAGGGGATTCAAATCCTTTCCAATATTGCAATGCACTAAAACCTCTCCACGAATTATTTATTACGCATAATAGAGAAGGAATTATCCAAAGGGCTACCATTGAAGGCATGAAAGTGGATGATCCTAAGTTAACATTAAGTGCTACTTCTACTTCAAACCCTCCTCGAACTAACTCAACTACATCAACTAAAGGCAAGGAGGAAGTGAGTTATGAGGGTCCAACTTCAAATGAAAATTTAGATAAAGCATCTATACCAGAAGTAGAACTTTTCAAACCCACAAAATAGGAGAAAGATAAAGCTGAAGAGGACCACTACAAAAAAATGAGTGATATGATGCATACATTTGAAAAACAATGTAAAATCAAGTCCAAGGGGGTAGGGGAATATTCTATTTCCCTATTCGACTTACCTACATCTCTTATTTTGTAAGAGAAAGTGATAAGGAAGCATTTGACAAAGAGGAAGATGAAGTTCTCCAATGGCTTTATCAAGATGAAAATGATACCTCAAATACTCTCATGGAAAGAATTCAGCACATTAACATTCAAACCGATCAATATAGAAAAGGATTTGAAATAATGCAAAAAATGGGATACAAAGGAAGAGGACCCTTAGGCAAAATAAATAGAGGTTTACTAGAGCCTATTGAACCCTCTTGGAGGTCAAAAGAAGAAAGATCATGGGTAGGTTACCAACACAAAGGAGAAAGCTCCAGCCCCATGCATGATTCATATCCTCAGGTGAACACGGTGGAATCCGATGTGGATAGCGATGATTCTTGAGACTATGAGTGGGATACTTTATCTGATGACTCATGCCATGATAAATAGATTGTCACCATATATACTTATGCTAATGTTCCAAGGAAACAAACTCCAAGGAATGAAGATCCCATCATATAAGAACTCAATATAGGACAAGCACCCATTAATTGACCATGGATAGAGGAGTTTTGGGAACCATCGGAGGAGGATGATTCAAACATTAGGATTAATCTACATGTTGTATTTCCCATGCTATTTCTTGTAAAAGTCTTAGTGGACTCAAGTGAAGAGGACTTTGATCCTTCTTCCATGGACCATCTTGAGGAAGCTCACGGCATTGACCTTAATGATACAATGTATGAACCATCCAATGAGGTCATGTCCATAAATCCAGCCGATGACACTTTGCCAAATGAATCCTTACCCTTGATGCATCTTGAACTTATTCAGTGGGACCTAACCGAGCCAAGTGACTTACTCTATTTCCCAAATGACCAAGAAATGACCCAATACTTAAACATGGTTGAGCCCTCTTTCACCAATGAGTTTGATATGAACATGATGAGAACAGTGGGGGTCCAATCTCTTAATCCAAAGAAAAAAATGAAAAAAATAAAAAGTTCTAGTGATGAAAACCACTATGAGGCAGCACTAGAACCAAAAAAAGTAAAGATAAAGGATGTTTCCTATGGTGAAAACCCAATTGTGGCACCAAAGGAAGAGAGGTTGGATACCCTACCTGAACATGAAGAAGAAAGGTCACCGATTCTCATAGAGCCAATAGAAAAGGTCAACATTGGAACATAATTGGATCCTAAATTCATACACCCAGTAGCGTCACTTACACCTTTAGAAAGAAAGGATTTTATCAAGTTTTTTCAAGAAAAACAAGTGAACTTTGCATGGTCCTATGTTGACATGCCAAGATTGGATCCTGACTTCATTATGTGCCATTTGAATGTTAAACTAGGGGTTAAGCCCATCAAGCAAAAGTTGAGAAAGATGCACCCACATATAGCTCTCCTAGTCAAAGTCGAATTAGAGAAATTGTTGAAGGTGGGGTTTATAAGAGCAATTGCATATGCTGAATGGATATCCAATATTGTACCGGTCACCAAGCATGACAAATCCATTCGGGTATGCACAGATTTTAGAGACTTGAATCTTGCATGTCCCAAAGATGACTTCCCACTTCCAAGCATAGATGCAATAGTTGACTTGACAGCTGGTCACTCCATGTATTCATTAATGGATGGATTTAGCGGATACAATCAGATAAAAATTGCACCCGAAGATCAGGAGAAGATAGCCTTTACATGCCCTTGGGGTACCTTTTGTTGGAACGTAATGCCCTTCGGCCTTAAAAATGTCAGAGCCACATACCAAAGGGAAATGACCACTATTTTCCATGATATGATTCACACCTTTCTAGAAGATTATTGGATGACATATTGGCAAAGTCACACAAAATAGAAGATCACCTACAAATTCTAGAAAAGATATTCACAAGATTGGAACAATTCAAAGTGAGGCTTAATCCAAAAAAATGTGCCTTTGGGGTTCAATCCGGCAAATTGTTAGGCTACATAGTTTCAGAAAAAGGGATTAAGGTAGAACTGAAAAAGGTCCAAGCTATAATAGATATGGAGATTCCAAAGAACATAAGTCAAATGAGGTCCCTTCAAGGCAAAATTCAATCAATAAGGAGATTTATCTCTCAATTAGCCGAAAAGTGCCATTCATTCACAAGGTTACTACACAAAGACACTATTTTCATGTGGGATGAAGAATGTGACAAAGCCTTCACATTGTTGAAGACTTATCTAATAAATCTACCAATCCTAATGCCACCAATCAAGGGAAAACCATTTCTATTGTACATATCTACCATGGAGAGGTCTCTAGGAGCTCTTTTGGTGCAAGAATATGACCAAGGGAAAGAAAGAGCAATCTACTATTTGAGTAGAGCATTGATCAAGTATGAACTCAATTACACATTCATGGAAAGAGAATGTCTAGCGGTTGTCTTTGCATCACAAAAATTGAGGCATTACATGTTGATGCACAAGGTGAAACTTATTGCAAAAATTGATCCTCTAAAATATTTGCTAAGAAAAAATGCCTTAATCGGTAGGATAGAAAAATGGGTCATGATATTAAGTGAATTCGACATTGAGTATGTAGATAGGAAAGCCATAAAAGGACAAGTGATAGCTGATCACTTAGCGTAAAATCCATTAATTTCTACACAACCCATTCAAGCGGAGTTTCTAGATTCAACAATTGTCAACATAAAGGCCAAGACATGGAAGTTTTACTTCGACAGATCATATACACAAGGAGGTTTGGGGACCGACATACTATTGATTACCCCTCAAGGGTATACCATTCCCAATTCATACAAGCTTTTGTTCCTATGTACAAACAACATAATATAATATGAGGCTCTGGTCATTGGCATTAAGATGGCTTTAGAATGGAACATAACCGAGCTACAAGTGTATGGAGACTCTCAATTAGTAATTAATCAGATCAACTATGAATACAATACCAAAGATGAAAAACTAATGCCATACAAGACTATGATAGATGTTTGGAAAAATTACTTTCTTTGATAACTTTTGAACAAATTCCAAGAGAGAAGAACAGAGCAGCTGATGCAATGGCTACCTTGGCTTCCTTACTTCAAAAACCAGATCAGAATGAGAAGTATGAATTCTTGGTGGAAGAGTTGGCAAAACCAGCATGACCTTCCCAATACCCAAATTGTTTCCCTACTCAATGGACATCACTCACCTTGGTATGGCCCTATCTATACCTATCTCAAAGACCGGGTGTTACCTATAGACCAATCCCGAGCCCAAAAATGAAATTTCATCTGACAATCAACCCATTACATAATCCTTTTTGACACATTGTATCGTAAGGATCTTGACAGGATGTTACTTAGATGTCTAGAGGAAGAAGAGTCTAAGTTAGCTTTAAGTGAGGTTCACGAGGGCATTTTCGGGTCGCATTCAAGCGGTTTAAACCTAGCCAAGAAAATCGTTTGCATGGGGTATTTTTGGAAAACCTTAGAGAAAGATGCTTGTCACTTTGTCAAAATCTGCAGAAAATGTCAATACCATGGTGACATGATACACGTACTAGCACAAGAGTTACATCCATTTGTTACACTATGGCCATTCTATCAACGGGGATTTGACTTGATTGGTGTAATCTATCTACCATCTTCCAATGGGTATAAGTACATCATCACCACTACAGAGTATTTCACAAAGTGGGTAGAAGTCATTCCTTTAATCATGGCTATGAGCAAGTAGATCTCCATGTTCATACTCAATCACATCATTTGTAGATATGGTATCCCTCATGCCATAATCACAAACAATGGAAAACAATTCAAAAACAAAGATGTGGATAAACTTTGTGACACATTCCATATTACTCATCACTCTTCGTCCATTTATTATCCTCAAGGAAATGGACAAGCTGAAGCTACAAATAAGAACATTTTGAAAATCTTGAAGAGATCGATAAATAAGTCAGGAAGAGATTGGCATGTACAAATCAACCCAGCATTATGGGCCTATAGAACTAGCATTCGGACACCTACAGGAGCTACGCCATATTCATTGGTTTATGGGGCTGAAGCTGTTCTACCATTGGAGGTTGAAATCCCACTTTATGAGTATCATTGCAAGGTTTAATAATAGATGAGGACTATAGATTTGCTCGGCTTCAACAATTAGAGTTGCTAGAAGAACATCAAATGCAAGCCTATGAACACTTGAAATTCTATCAGAACAGGATCTCAAGAAACTACAATAAGCATATCAAACCGAGAGTCTTTCAAGTAGGTGACTTAGTACTAAGAGAAAACCCTAAAAATCAAGGTGAAAGAGAAAAGAAGGGTAAATGGGAGGCTAATTGGCTTGGTTTATTCATCATTGTTTCTTCATTTGGAACGAGAACCTATAAATTAGCAGATTATGATGGAGAAGAGCTACAAGAACCTATCAATAGCATCCATCTAAAGAGGTTCTATACATGAGGTAGATGAAAGAGTATAAAGAGTATCAGATGAGAAGCATCATATTTATTGTACATAGTCAAAAGAGATCTTGAAAATACCAAAAAAATTGAAAAAAAGAAAAAAGAAAAAAAATTGAAAAATAAGAAAAAAGAAAAAAAGTGCCTTGGTGAAAACCTAGCAATAGGCGCCTTGGTAGAAAAAAAAGAGAAAAAGACCCAAAAGGTGAAAACTTGGCAATCAAGTGCCTTTTGTTCCCTTAAGTCATTTCCTAGTTGCATGTGTAAATATTGCATTCCCAACATCTCACTTGTAAATTTTCATTGCATCTGTCATTTGTGCATAGTCATAATAAAGCCTTTCAGTCACATTGTTGCATTTCCTATAGCCCTAAGTTTGTCACACAATCACATTTATCACTTGGGGGTAGGAAAGGATTGGATTTTTGGTCAAACGGATTCAATTAGTGCTACATTTGGTCACAACTTTAGAGAGGTACTTATCAGAGCTTCAAAAGAGAGAGATTTTTTTTTGTTGAACCTTTGATGGATATCATTGTTCACACCCAAGTATTCTGATTCCACAACTTGATCCTTGAGCCTCCATTGACTTTATTATTCGGGATTAAAAATTGACAACACTTAAAAGATCAGAATGTTTGGAAATTCTATTTGAAAATCTTGATACATTGCAAAACACTTGAAGATTTCTTTTGATGATCTTTATTGAAATGGCTTTTATCATGTTTCTTTAGCTAATCGATGATGTTTCAACTAGATTGGCAATGATGGAGACATGATATTTTCTTGCCTTTGAGTGACTGTCTTGAGGGAGATCCATCAACTCATGAGAATTCATCTAACGACATGGTCATCAAAGAACCATCGAGGACTGTCACATAAGGGAAGAATTAACCTTTGCTTGTTTATGCAAATGGATACCTTGGTTATTTAGATCTTCTATATCTTAATACCAAAATCCACTTGCAACATTGAATCCGTTGAAACCGATATTCATACTCCCATAGTTGGTTATTCAACTAGTGAGAGTTGTCCTAGTTTCCAAAAGAGGTTACCAAAAGCGATGAAAAGTGATATTCATATCATCATGATGTGGTCAGTGATGGTTGTACTTGCTTTAATGGTCCTACAATGCTCAATGATGAAAATATTTCCCTATGGCATTTCTTTGCTAAAAAGCTAGTGACACCTAGTTGCATTGCATTGCATGATCATGTTAGATTAAGTGCATTTTTTTGTAGTTACTTTTCCAAGGGAAAGGGAGTTTATAAAATCCTGGTTGATCAAATACAAAAAGGGGGTTCAAATCAATGAAATAAAAAACATATACTTGGTTCAAAATTTAAAAAAAGAGATTATCTTTTGCATCCATTCATAAGCATTATTCATTACTCATTATCTTTATATCTGAGAAAAGCAAATAAAAGAGAATCATTACTCATACATCATTTGCATACATCAAGTTAAATAGAAGAGTTGCATACATCAAAGTTAAAGATAAAAGTTGCATTCATCATTATCCATATTCCACAAAAACACATTTACATCCATACATGGAAAAATAGAAAAGAAATACAAGTATCATCATCATATGCATTCATTATCTATATCAAAAATAAGATACGTTGCATCCATAGCATAATCAAAAGTAAATGCATCAGAAAACATTATAGCATTGCATCAAAAGATAAATCCCATAATAAACTCATAAAGAGAACCAAAGGAAGTATGCCATCATCATAATCAATGTTCATAACATCAATGAGTCAAAAAATCTGTATATTTAGATAGCAATGTCATCAATGGAGTGATACATCAAAGTTCTGATCAATAAGCATGAAACATGATACAAGTCATCAAAATGAGGAGATCCATAATCAATAATCAAGATCCTGTGGCACCACCTGATCCATCACCACCACCTGATCCATCTGGACCCCCATCGCCTAGTCTATCCTGAGTAGGAGGCGTCTAACTAGTGCTAGCCACACTAGGGCTCTGAGCCATAATGGTCATAAATTGTTGCATCATAATAGCTACCTGGTCTAATCTACCAACAACAGCCGATAAATCTATCTGCAATGATGAAACATCCTGTGATAGAGTGTCAATACTAGGAGCAGCCTGAGATGACTAACCCATATCCTGAGACTGAGGAACCTATGGAGGCACCTATTGTACTAGAATCTAATCCTGTTGTGCCAACACAACCTATTGTAACTGAACCAAAGGATCCTGTCCTCCAGGAATTTGTCTAGCAGCCTTAATGTGTACCTATCTCTGAGCCCTTTGTTGTCTTTGTTGTCCCTGTACCAATGCAGCTCAAGGATGAACAAACCTAGGTCCTTGTTGTACCTTCCTAACATCTCTAGCCCTATCCCTAACATGTCCACCTCTCACCTGTGGCCCATCTCATCCTTGACCCATGACCTGAGGATCACTCTATCCTCTCTAAGCTCATCATCTCTGACGTCTCCTCCTACCACCACCACCATCCCCATCATCATCACCTCTGTCATCCTCTGATCTCTCATCACAGTCAGGGATAGGCTCTATTGGATCTATAAATCAAAGAAATCTATTCCGAGCCCACCAGTCTCAATACTCATGTGACATACCAGCATCTGCAAGCAAAGCCCATCTGCAGTACACCAACCACACAATTTGGTCATAGGAAAATTGAAAATCTATCTGAACACCCCACATGAACCACTCTTCCTAAACTCTAGCATACAGTGTCATACCCTAAGTCATATCCTGAATCCTTCCATACTACATGGAAACTCAGCCAAAGCAAAATCACTCAATCATAGTTGTAGATCTACCAATCATCCACCAAGGAGAAAACATATACAGGAGCTCGTCATCATCCTCCCTCCATCCCTCAAAACCTATATATGGTCACCAATGGACCTAATCAAGATCATCAATAACCCGGTGCCAATACTCAAGCTTTCCTAGATGATGCTGGACAACCATGCCGCTATATAGAAAAGCATAAGGGAAACCTCGATGTTGAATCCTGTCTGATACTGGCCTAGTGATGGGAAGATGCTCCCATACCCATAGTTGCAAGATCACAACACTTGCTGACAAAGATGCACTGGATCGATATACCACCTCAAGTAAATCATGGTAAAGCTGGGCCAAAATGCATTAACCCCAATCAAACCATCGAGGTTGTGCAAGAAAATCCTTGAGAATCTAGCCCCATCCTACCAAGAAACCATGACCTCGTCAGTCGGGAAGCAGTAATCTTCTAATCAAAGCACCTAATACTACTAGTAATGTGGGAAAAGAAGCAAACTGTGCCCACATGATCATACCATCATCAATGGTGTTATCTCCAAACACCCGTCTGCATACTGTGTTCTCATAAATAGAGTCATAATACACCATCTCCCCTCGACAAGGAATGCGCAACAATCTATACACATCCTCTAGAGTGATGGTCATCTCTCTGAAAGGTAGATGGAAAGCATTGCAGTTAGAGTGCCAACGCTCTGCCATAGCGGTAAGGAGACCATGGTTCAGCTGAAACCATGGGATATCAAGAAGGAAACTGAGCCCACACATCTCAATAACATGATACTCTGCAAGGGTCAAAGCCTGACCCAAATCAATGACTCACGAAGCTACGGTCTGTATATAAAGCTTACGGAAATGTGCTTGTTTAGAAAATAAAAGGAATCATATCAGTATACTATATCAATGGGTTATCTTAAGTCAATCAGTCAATCAAAAGTGTCAATACTATCAAATCAGTACCATTTTTTTGTGTCTCTATATCCTGAAAATGAATTATCAGTCCTATCAATCTATGCTTTTTCACAAGCATATGATCAATCAGTCCTATCAATCTGTGCTTTTTCACAAGCATATGATCAATCAATCCTATCAGTATCTTGCCTACCTATCAGATTGGAAAACTCAAACATTCATTGGTACCATTATCCTGATATCCTAATCAATCGTTTTGTTAAACTACAACAGACCTAACTATCTTGGAAAATCAATTGATCAGTCAAACACATCAAATTTTAATAAAAAAATCAAAATTCCCATTAAAATTTTTCAAAATCCTACAGACGTCATTTGCCTACTACCACATGACATTTTACCTTACACGGTGCAGAACAGATCTCACGCGAAACTTTATTGTTACCACACATCACTTAACATTTCACTCGGCATTTTACAACACTAGGTGACACTTAACAAGGCCTAGGTGGCATTTTAAACCTAAGGTTTTATAAGCGGAAAAACATATATAAATTGGCATGAAAAGCCTAGTGCTACGCGGAATTATATTATTATCAGGCAAGATTAAAAGATTTATAGGTGACATTTTACTACACGGAGGTGTTAGAAAAAAGTGTGGATGCCTTGTTTTAAAGGCTTACACGACATTTAATCTATCCTACGCGTCATTTTGCATAATCTAAACTACAAAAGAAAGAAAAAATTACAATAAATGCTATAAACCAGCAATAAATGCACAAGGAAGGTTAGAAATGACTCACTGGAGGTCCATAGTCTAGTGGCCTCTAATAACGATGACCTCTCTCAAACCGGTGCTCATGAATTGGGACAACCATCGTGATCAGGAAGCCAAGGATCAGAGCAAAATCTCAAAAGTTGAAAGTGAAAATGAATAGTAAATCTAGGTTTTTCAACCTATTTAAGCTAATTTGACCTAATTTAGAGGTAAATTTTGACCTATTGACCTAATGTCAACATATCAATCGAACGAGGGCATTATTAGAAATCAACATCATCATCAATAATTCTCATAAATGAAAACATATTGGATTAATCAATCAATCAATTAATCAATTTCATCAAAAAATTTCAAATCAAGCGATCAATCTATTTTCATTTCTGAGGGGGCATCAGAGTATCAAAAAATAGTCATAATATCAAATCTGGGGCATCAAGGTATCTAAATTTTTGAGCTATTATCAGTGGGGCACATATCATTTTATCAAATCAAATCAGAGGCATATCATATCAGGCAACAATCAATTTCATATCAGGTTATCAAATCAAATTAGAGTTGTGTATTAGAATCAACAATCAAGACCTAGCAATCATATCAGTGGTATATCAGTGTATTAGTTAATCAGGATCTAAAAAGCAATCAAGACTTACAAAAAAATTTTGAATCAATGAGCTTTGCACATCAATTCAAAGAGGGGCATTTATAGACACCAAAAAATGGACAAAGTGCTTAAAATCATAAAATGGCTTAAAATCATCAAAATGCTTTAAAACTCATTAAAAAGGATCAAATCAAATTTAAATGGATATTTATTAAATAAAAAATGGACAAAATCAATCAAATCAAAGGAAAAATCAAATGATGACATCAAATAACTAAATACAAACTTAAAGGGATCAAAAACACTATATAATTGATTTTAATCAATTAATTGTATAGTTTTAAATCAAAAATCAAAATGAACCTATTCCCTTACATGGCTAAATTAATTAATTTATGGAATTTAATAAATCTTAATATCTTTCAGCAAAGATTTGAGGAACCAATAAAAATTGAGAACACAAAGCACATGGATCACTCAAAGGAATTGAATCTTCATCACACAAATTCAATTTTGAATCTCATCCACTCAAATCATCCTTTTGTCCAAAGCTTTGAGACAAACATTTAAATTTTCCCCCCATTTAAAAATATTGCAAATTTTTTGACTCAACCAAGGCTAAATCATGATTACTTCACTCTACCCCCTACCCTTGGGAATTTACTATAAATAAGAGGCATTTTGTGAGCATAAGAAGCAATTAGAGATTTGAAGAGTAAAGCATCCTTATTATAGTCAACTTCATGAGCAATTAAGAGCATTTGAGAGCATTTATCATTTGCATTTGCATTTTATCATAGCATAATGGAGAATTGTGAGCTAGATTAGGCATATTAATATCATAGATTTCTCATTTTAGAAGTGTCACTAGTAGGTAATACAAAGCTAAGAGCTCTACTTACCACATCTAATTAGAGAACCATGAGATGTCATGGATGTTGAACTCATTTCTTAGTTTAAATTTGCATTGAATTTGCTTTGAATTGTTAGTTAATAATCCTAATTTCATGAAGGTGTTTATCATACACACATAGGTGGATTGAAAACTAAGATCAAATGGTCCAAGGAGGCTGCTAGAGGGTTTGAGTTATTGAAGAAGAAGGTAGCTACCCAACCCATCCTTGTTTTGCCTAGTTTTGAAAAGTTGTTTACTATAGAATGTGATGCTAGTAGTGTTGCAGTTGAGGCAATCCTTAGCCAAGAGGGAAGACTAGTAGCTTTCTATAGTGAAAATCTAAATGAGGCCAAGAAAAAGTAGCCATCATATGATTTAGAGCTCTATGCCTTAGTTCGGGCCCTTAGAAAATGGAGGCAATGTTTGTTACCTAGGGAGTTTGTGGTTTTTACTAAAAATCAAGATTTGAGTTATATTAATACTCAAGAGAAGTTGAGCCATATGCATATAAAATGGATGGAGTTTCTACAAGCTTACACTTTTACAATCAAGCACAATAAGGTTTAAAGCAACAAGGTTTGTTGATACACTAAGTAGGAGGTTACTTACTCTTCAAGAGGTACAGTTGCAGAGTATTGGAATTAAAAGCTTCAAGGATCTTTACAGAGAAGATATAGACTTCACGGAGGCATACAAGGCATGTGTAGAATTTAATAATCATTTCCATAGTCAGTTTGCAGACTATACATTGCAGAATGGGTTATTGTTTAAAAGGGGACAACTATATGTGCCTAAAGGGTCTATGAGGGAAAATTTGATACAAGAGAAGCATAATGGGAGCCTTAGTGGTCATTTTGGGCTCAACAAGACACTTGAGTTAGTTCAAAGGTTCTAATTTTGGCCAAAGATGCAAAAGGATGTAAGAAAGTATGTTGAAGAGTGCATAATTTGTCAAAAAGAAAAGGGTACTACTACAAATGTTGGTCTCTACCAACCACTTCCTATTCCCAACATACCATGGGAGTGTCTTAGCATGGATTTCATTGTTGGTTTACATAGAACTAACATTGGTTTGGATAGTGTATTTGTGGTTGTTGACATGTTTAGCAAGATGAGTCATTTCATCCCATGCAAGACTACTCATGATGCCATTTATATCACCCAACTATTCTCAAAGAGGTGGTAAGAATCCATGGCTTTCCATTAAGTATTGTGTATGATAGAGATGTAAAATTCATGGGTCATTTTGGAAAACATTGTAGAAAAGGATTGGAACTAAATTGTCATTTGGTTGGGCCTATCACCCATAAACTGATGGCCAAACAAGTTTCCACCCACAAAGATCAAATGTCATGGCTCCAACAAGCTGCTACCCTCAAAGATCAAATGCCTAGATAGTTTGCAACAAGAAAAATAGTGAATTTCTCCAAAGAGGATGGAGCAAAATTCCCAAACCAAAATAGGGAAGTTTGTAAAAGAACTCCAATTCAAAAATATAAAGGTCCCTTTTTGAAAAAGGCAATTTCCCCAATAAATAATTCATTAATAATAATCACTTAAAAACCAAATTAAACTTTCCAAAATCCCATAAGTTAAATTAAAGACTATGCCCAAGGCACATTTGTCAATAATTTAAATAATCAGTAATAAAATATATCAGTTAGCATGTAATAAAATATAATATAGCTGGGACTAGAAAATATCACCTAGGATGCATAGATAGATACTGGTCCATAATATTATTCAATGAAATCATGGCTTTCTCCTACATGATAGTCAGAAGGTAATAATGTAAATCAGATACATCGTTCCATTCAGGAACAATATTGGGGGTGACCCCACAATAATGGGTTACACTTTTTTAGAGATTCTGATTTTTGCTGAAATAACACATTTTTAATAAAATATGATGATTTAAGCTTTGAGAGTTTCCATTTGAAGGAATTAATTACAAATGTTTAACTCAAAGTGTCTTAGATAAAAAAAACATTGATATAACATCTATACTCCCCATTCATACCTACAATGGAGTCTCCTCCGCACCTATTAAAATAGTGACAAAAAATCACTTCGATTTTATCGTTTGGAAGATAAAATGAATCCATTTGAAAAAACTATCTATGTAGTAAGGTACTACTAAGAAAAATCTTTCCAATGATTATAATGTTAATATATATTAAGTTTATTATGACTTTGTATTTTTAGTTTTACTAAACATAGATATTTCACCGTATGTCTACCTCTATGTTTGATGCTTATGGAAAAATAGTAAATGCGATAAAAAAAAATCTAAAAAAAATCTATGCCCTAGGTATTGAAGTTCTCTTTCTATGAAAAAAAATTAAAATGAAATTGGACAAATACAGGATAAGTTATAAGCTATGTAGTTAAGGTATGTCAAAATTACAATTTAGTCATCTTCAAACATTAATAAAATATGCAATAATCATGATAATATTGTCAAACCAATTGCATGCCCTCTGTATGGATGTTACAAAACTAAATTTGAAAGAAGCACATTGATATCTATTTTTTTTTAAAAGTTATGCTCTATGAAAATGACATTTTCAACAACATACCAGTTTTTGTGGGAGAAAGAAAAAGCCATCCAAATCAATTCAAAAATAAAACTAAAAAATATATTTAGAATCTAGATAGAAAATCCTAAAAGACTCTAATTTACTTCATCTTCCAATTTTGAATAGTTTAACAACAATATGCATCTGAATCTGAAAGTTTTCTTCAAAATGTAGATTTGAGTGTCCATTCAGGCAAAAAAGTATGCGAAATGACCAATGTGACAATCTCTTGTAACCACTTTTGGGGATAAGACATGCTCAAACTTGTAGCTAAGGTAGATTCAATGTTTGGTACCTATTCACTAAAACACATGCACATCAAGTGTAGTTGCTTATAATATAAATAGTTGAAACACGTGTATAAATAATCCAAAATGAAACTAATGAAAGGATGCTTTAGCGACATAATCATATGTATGTATTTGAATGTTATGAAACTATTTCTTTCATATTCAATCTTCAATATGCACCATAATTGAATCAATTCATTAAATTAACACATTTAAATAATTATTTTATGATATTTGAACATATATCGGTGAAAATCCTGATTAACATACCCATCAACATGATAAGGGATAATATTGTACATAATCAATAATAACATCTTGATAACATATATAATGATCCTCAATATAGATAACATATAAACATGATTAAAAATTATAATCCAGTAGCCACTAGCACATACATCAATAAAATCAACCACTTACATCATAGTCCATATAATCCATAATATCTCATAAGTCATATTAACCCTGAGATATAATCATATAACATAATGTTGCAACTTCACAGAGTCATGCATGTATGATCATCACTAAATAAAAATCATGAACTATGTCCACACATAGAAGTGATATCAAAATAAACAATAGAATGTATTGTGATTAGGTGCATCTCACAGTGCCAATATAAATCATATAATGAGAACACTCATTGAAATTCATAATTGAATCAAGCTCATATCCAAATAACCAAGAACACAATGAATCTACATAACTCACAAAATAGCCTTGGAAGGTCTAGCATCTCAAATCAGGTATGCAAGGGGTATGAAACAAGCCACAACACAATGGCTCTCACAACTAAGCATGAGGGCATAATAAATTTTCCAAAGCAATAGCATAATCTAGATCACCCAGTGGACACCAATGCCTCTCGGGTCCAACATGGTCATAAAATGTAAACATATATCCATCGAAGCATGAGATGAACTCAACCAATCATGTTGATGTTGATGTTGACTCCACTTTTTGGCCAAAAAGTGGAACTATTTCCCCTATTTTTCCTAGTTCATCCCAATTAACCCAAAAATTTAAAGCAATTAAAAATTGAATCTTTGAAAAAGTCAGTAATACGAAATGTAGTATTGAAAGTCTAGTTTCTAAATATGTAATTTATATTAATACCCAGTTAATGAAAATTGGTTTTCATTGGGTGTTTCCAAAAACCATTGTTTAAAAGTCACTTTTCTATGACCTTCAATTCCTATGTACGACAACCATAATTTGACCTAAATGGAATTATTTTTTGAGTCCTTTTGGGATATGATTTTTCAAACACATAAGATTGATGAGCATATTTTATTTATTTATTTATTAATATATTTTTTTCTACTATTTTTTTATTGGGCGTGATTTCTGTTTTGAAAACCCCTCGTGTGCGGCAAACATAAGTTGAACTAAAATCATCATTTTTAAATTTTATTATTGTCTGTAGTTTGATGTCATATAAATTTTTTTTGCAAAAAATGTGAAAAAATTAAAGTTAATATAAAAATAAAAAAACTTATTATTTCATGCTTATGTACTTGTTTTATTTGAAAAATAGAAAAATCAATCCATCTAAACCAAAAAATATATTTTTTAAATTTATGTAATGATATCTATAATGGGTTTTAATTTTGTGAAAAATTCCCTAGAAGACATCTTCCACCAAAAGTGGGTTACACATGCAAAAATGATGCAGGGGCATTCTTGGTCCTCGGCGAATCTGCATGGTGGTGTGTTTCTTGGCCGGTGTTACTCAGTTGCAGCCTTAACCAATGGTCTTGGTTATTAAAGGAAGCTCAGTCACTAAAGGAACTCGGTGAAGCTTCTGGTGCTCAATGGAACTGGTGCTCAGTAATGCTTGTGTTGCTCGGTGTTGCTAGCTTGGTCAATTTTTTTACTAGTGCTCAGTTGTTTCTCTGGCACTTGGTAGTTCTGGTTTACCAACTAGAGTTCTTGATGATTTGGTTGGCCGAGTTGGTGCATTTATTATTGGTAGTTGTTGTTACAGGCTGACATGTTGAATTTAATTATTGTAAGGCTATTTGAGAGCCGACTTGTATTGCATTTAATATTTGTTAGGAGGATTTAATGGTTTCATCCAACCGACTTGTGGCTGATGATTAGTATTTAAGGGTTGCTTGGGGTAGTTGTTTTAGGCATGACTTGGAGAGATCATGAAAGCAGATCTGAGGGTAGCAGATTAGCAAAGTTGTGGAAAAGATCGTGTGAGATCTTGCAGATTAGATTGTTATTTGATAGTTTGTGAAAGCAGAGCTAGTGGTTTGCACACTTGGAGACAAGGAGATTTCTTGGAGGCTTGCAAGCTCAAGTTTAGATCTACCTTAGGGTTTCCATCAGTTGCTGATAGTTTTTAGAGCTGAACTATCTAGAGTTGTATTGGATCTTGATGATCTTATAGAATTGTTTATGATTGTAATTGGCCCTAACACCAAAGGCCTTACAGTCGGGCATGTTAATGAAAATTTGTTGAAACAATTGTTGTGTTGTGTTATTTCGTTGTGTTGTTCTAAAGCTGCAAGGTTTGTATTATCTTTAATTGGATCCACCATCCCTTGCCTGCATAAAAAAAGTTCCCGTAGAAGTGGACTCAACTTCTAGCACTTAACCCACATAAAGCACAAAGATGCATCCGATGCAAAAATAAGCCATCACAAAGAGATCTCATCCAACTAGATATAGGTACCACCATAGCACAATGTCAAAGTCACATGCATAAGGATCTCATGTAGGAAGAAAACAAGAGAGGCACTACACCCCTACTAAATATGTATAGAGACATCATTTTAAAGATCAAACCATTGGATACAAATACAAAGGTGTAAAAATGAGGAGAAGACTTGTCAAGCTGGTTGAACAAATAAACTATTGCTTTCTATTTGAAGTGGAACCAAAAACTTATGTAGAATCAAGCAAGGATGAAAATTGGATGGGAACTAAATGGGTATTCTAGAACAAATTGAATGAAGATGGATAAGTTATAAGAAATAAAGGAAGACTAGTATGTAAAGGTTATTCTCAAGTTGAAGAAATATATTTTGAGGAGTATTTTTCTTTGGTAGCTAGGATGGAAGCTATTATAATATTTCTTACCTTTGTGGTCTATAAAGATTTCAAAGTATATCAAATGGGTGTCAATTCTACATTTCTGAATGGAGATCTACAAGAGGAAGTCTACATTGAGTGGCCATATGGTTTCAAAACATCAGAAGATCTAGATATGGTTTGTAAACTCAAAAGGACTCTCTATGGGATCAAAATATCTCTTAGAGCTTGGTATGCTAGATTGAACAAATATCTACAATACAGTTTCAAAAAAGGTACTACATATAGCATATTTACTTAAGATTGATAATTATAGGTTATTTATTGTAATTGTATATGTTGATGATATGATTTTTGGAGGAAATGATAACCTTTACAAGATATTTTCTAAAGAGATATGAAAGGAATTTGAGATGTCTATAATTGGTGAGTTATCATTCTTTCTTGGCCTTCAACTTATTTAGAAAGAAAATGGTATTTTCATATCTTAGGCCATGTATGTTTAAAAAATGTTGAAAAGGTTTGGGATGGAGGACTCTAAACTAGTTACAACCCCCATGGCCATTGGCTATCACTTGAGAAAAGATGATGAATCAATCCAAGAGTTGATTAGGATTTATGGATATATGGTAGGAGGACTATTGTATTTGACTACCTCAAGACTAAATATTATGCATGTATTTTGTTTGGTCGATATATATCAAATTAATCCCAAATAGTCTGATAATATGATAGTAAAAAAATATTTATATATCTGAAAGGGACTTTGGAGTTTGGACTATAGTATAATAGAGGCAATGACTTCTATTTGAAGGCATTTACTGATGCCAATTGGGTCATATGTGTAGATGATAGAAGAAGTATAACTTGTGTTGCATTCTTCTTGGGAGATAGATTGGTCTCTTAGACTAGTAAAAAATAGGATTCAGTTTCACTATCTACTAAAAAAGTGGAATGCATTGTTGAAATGTCATGCTAGACTCATATAATATGGATGAAACAAACTCTCAAGGATAAGGAAATAATCTATGGGTGGGCCTTGAGTCTTACCCTATAATTATGAGTATGATTGTATGACCAAAAATTAGTATTGAGATAGAAAAGAGGCTAAATCACATTGAACATGAGATGCATTGCATCATGTTTATGCCTATACTTGTTGCATAAAGGGTGAAGTTGTTGATGATTATAGTTAAATTAGTCAATGTCACAATTCAAACCTAATCAAAAAATTAAATTATTATAAAATATAATGGAAATAACAATATGTAGATGGAGGGTGAATCACAACGAACAAAATAATTACAAATTGTTAAATTATAGGAAGAAATAACATCCAAATTAAATTATTTACCACCATGTCATGTCTGGAACACTATTCATTTTCATTCAAGCTATTAATATTGTTGACAAACTTAATCACAAAATTGAAAGCGTTACAACCTTTTTATAAAAATTAAAAGACAAGTTATTTTTCCAATTGCTATTACTAAAATTAACTAATACAAAATATACAATACATCAAAATACATGACATAGACAATAGTAATCATATCACTTAATCCATTAATACAATTAAATTTGATTCAATGAATTAAATGTTCTATGACATATCATTTTTAAATAAGAGAAAATTTAGAATCTTTTCCTTGGATATTTCCAATATAAACCAATAGAAAGACAAATAAATGACATTTTCAATCACTTAAAATAGAAAATTAAATATTTACTACAAGAATTTTGTTGTAAATTTTAAATTCTATGTGATGATTGGTTAAATTGATGAAAGAAATTGATTGCAATGAATGCATAAGTATTCCTACATTTATAGGAACTAATTTTTGTAGAATTGAGAAAAATGAGTGGTTGAGAAATCAATATGATTATGTTGGTATGGTTGCCATTGATGTCAACTTTCTATTGTTGTTGTTTGTGACTATTTTATATAATCAGTGTTGATTATATTGCTCATATATTTCTCCACATACTCTATATGTTGAGAACCTATTGATGATATTTTGGTATGTTGTTGAAGATTCTTTGAAGATATCTATTTTAATTTTTTTCGTTTAGAATGAAGTACAATGGATTTGGCAATTGTCTAAGTTTTTGTGTGAAATGCATGCTCCACATTTCTCCACATGACTTATTCTAATGTTTCAATTATAGAGATGAGTTATTAATGTCCTTAGCTTCATTTATTTCAGTTGGCATAAGATTTTTAGCTTTGGAGACTTGGTTTCAAAGTTCGTTGGTGTTTCTACTATAGGTTTGGTTGACCTTGGGTGTTTACACTTTATTATTTTTCTTGGTTAATGAAATATAAAATGTAATGTGTATGGTGATATTTTTGGTCCCAGACATAGCCTAGTGTGTTTCACTTGTCATTCCTTCCCACTGCAAGAATGTTTAGTGCCGACTTATTTTAAATTATATTCAGCTAGTTGCATGGTTGACTATGGGAGACTTTGCAAGTTATAGATTGATATAAATAAATGACAAATCATCATGGATTTGAGAGAGAGATTTGAAAAAGTGAAAGGTGGCATTAGTGTGTACCTATGCAAAACCTTTGCAAAGGAGATCTATTAAAGAGGATCTATCTCCTTGATTGATTGAGTTGTTGTAAAAGGTGTTTGAGGACAATGCAAATATTCAAGTCAGATACCAAAAGCAGTGAGCTAAAGGTGTTTACAAATTAGTTGGTTGTGTTGTGCATCAATGGAAGATATATTCTATTTTATCTTTCTTCTTTTGGCAGTGAACCTTCTTTCTTTAGGTAGCAAGTCCTTTGGTAGTGAGCCCCTCACAATGATCCTTTCTCTATAAAAATCACCTTAACTGATCTTCATATATTTGAGAATAATCTTCTATGTGATTTTGATGCAGGAGCATCCTAGGGTAGTTGGCAATCCTGCATGTTGGAGTATTTATGTGTTACTCAATTACAGTGTTGGTCGAGGGGCTTGGTCACTAAAGGGAACTCAGTAAACTTCTAGCACTCAGCAAAACATGTGCTCAGTGATGCTTTTGGTGCTTGGTCAATGTGTTTTCTCAGTGATGCCTAGCTAGCTCGGTTATTTTACTAACGCTCACTAATTTGGCTTACCGAATGGAGTTATTGGAGATTTGGTGGGCCGATTTGATGTATTTAATGTGGGTAGCTGGTGTTGTATTCTCCTAGGTAGATCTAGAGGCTGACATGGAGAATTAATTAATTGTAAGGCTATTTGAGAGCCGACTTGTATTATATTTAATATTTGTTTGTTTAGGAGTCGACTTGGGCTTAGGAGTTATTTCTTTCTTCCAGCCGACTTGTGGTTAAAGAAATGTATTTAAGGAAGGTTTGTGTAGTTGTTTAAGAGAGTCAGATGGATTTTGGAAAGAATAGTACTTGGATCCTACAAGATCTTGCAGATCAGATTGTTTGTTTGATATTTGTGATATAGTATAGCTAGTGGTTTGCATGCTTGGAGACAAGGGGATTGCTTAGTGGCTTGTGAGATCAAATTTAGATTTGCCTTAGTGTTTCTACTAGTTGTTGATGTGTCACAGAGCTAGACTAGTTGAAAGATTGTAGAATTACTGTTGTAATTGATTATATTTGGCCCTAACCCAGAAGGCCTTGTTGGCTCCTGAAATCACTGGATTTGATCCTAGTGGTTTCGAGATGCCAATTGATAGATTCAAATCTCTTTTTCTAACTTGAATCCCTGCACTTTTGGTTAGAAACCAGGGTGGGTGTACCCTATAATAGAAAACTTAAGATATCCTAAGGACTAAAGATTCTAACAACTAACGAGTCTAGATTAGGATTCTAAACTAAAAATTGAAATAATTGAATTACAACTACACTAACAAAACTGAAATCTATGCACTAATGCTAGTTATGGTTAGAAAGTTAGAATATTAATGTAATAAATAATCAAATGAAATGCGAATTGGAAATTTACAAACTAAGTCCTAAAGATTGATTGAAATGAGGGAAAAACCTGGAAACTAGTAAATGAAACAATCAGAAATGTAAAATGCAGTACTGTATACGAGATCAGTGCCTATAACATTGGGCATCAGAGTCCTGACAATTGAAATGTGATAGGAGATAGAAATGAATTCCAAATCATCAATATAGACAACTTTATTGAATTTAACTCCGATGTTTATAGACCAACCAATTGCGCAATTTGGAAGAATTTAACTAAAAACATATCCTGGGAGACCAATAGTTTTATCAAATATACTGATAACTGAATTCAAACCGATCACATTAAAGGAACTCGAAAGAATTCATCCACACATAAATATCATCAAAATCACTGAATTATAACATTAAAGAATTTAAACTTATCTCATTCCGGCAACATTACAGTACTGATCAAACTTCATGTACCAGCCCTCCAGATTCGCCCATAAAAAAATTTAGTCCATAATATGTGTATATGCCATCACAAAATTGTTTGAAATATTTTAATGTTGATAAAAATGATGATGTCCCTCGTATCAAATGTTTCCCTATAAATGTAATTACCAAAGGTTTTATGTGAAAAGACATAACCTTTCACAAAACCTAATCCTGGCAACTAACCCTAAAATATGCCTAGTAAACTATTACAATGATTGTTCAGGAAAATCTTCCCTAAATTAATTTCACTCCAGTATCCTGTGCATAATAGTTTATCTATTAGTTTCCTGCACACAAAAATAATCAACATTAGATAGTCCTTTAAAAATTTAAATGATTATATTAATAACAATATGATCCTTACAAAATTATCCATTTATAATCAATAATTTATTAATGCCACAATTTTATAAATATATTTGATGATAAAAATGGAGCATAAAAGATTAAATATTTATTTCTATGTCATCCTCATATGTTATAAGCAATCACTTTAATTGTCAAATCATAAAGCATTATATTAATGAGACAATATTCAAAATTAATAAATGAAATAACATTATGCTTTTAGCATTTTTATTTTTATTTTTCTAGGGTAAAACATAATGCATTTATATTTATATCTTTTAAAATATATCTACAAATATAATGTAGTGTAATATTAAATTATAAAGACATTAGGGTTAAAAGATTTTATAATTTAATCTTAGAAAGTAGCATTGATCCTACTACATTTTATTTACATAATTTTAGCATAAGGAAAATGCACATTTAATAACAACCCTAATACTAATAACACCATATAGAACCAACTTAGGTCTTTTATTATTAAACATAAACCCTAAACAAGAAAATGAGTAATAATGTAACTCACTTAATTTCTTTCTCACCCTAAAGTAAAATTATTTACGTTAAGAAATAATATAGAGTGAAAAAATACTGAACTATATTTAAGGATATGAAAAAATCAAAATCAATATCAAGAGTTTATGAAAACCCTAAATAAGAATAATATTTATCAAATTATATCCTTATTTTGAATCATATGATTTTATTTTAGGGTTGTGGGGATAAGAAATAAAAATGAAAAATAAAATAATCGCTAGTGACCATAACATATGAAATTCCATTTTATAAACAAAACCTATTTATTTTGAACAAGATAAGAATTTCTTTAATATATACATTCACTTACATATCCATTCTTGAAGAATAACATAGAACAATTGGTTAGGGGGGTAGATTCGGGTAGTTAGGTAGGACAAAAGGATGGGTCGAGAGGTCGAGGGTTCAACTCCCTCTCCCCATTCCTTTTCCTAAAAATTATAAAATATATAAATACAAACATCATAATAATCGTATCATTAAACTATTGAAAAAAATAGTTAAGGAAGAAGTAACTCCCTGCGTGAAGAGTAATCTGATCTTTCACCTGCACATATAATTAGAATAAGTAAATACTTTTCCCCTATTCCTTTTGAAGAATAATGTAAACTAGTTGGTTAGGGGTGAGGGATTAGGTATGTAGGTAAAAAGGTCAGCTCGAGAGGTTGAGTGTCCAACTCCCTCTCGCCGCCTTTTAGCCCAATTATATACATACTTTTATTTTTTTTAAATTATTAATATCTAAAAACAAATATGTATAAAATAAGACATTTTACAACCTAATACATGAGAGTGGAAATCATAAAATATGACCAATATGTATTATACTTCCTTGAGGTCCTGTTCTTTTAGGGGCTGAAATATTTGGTGTCAAAAGGCCTTACAGCCAGGCATGCTGAATGAAAATTCTATTTGAGTATTCTCTTGTTGTGCTTTTGTTGTATTGTTGTTACTAGTGTAGGTTTGGACTATCCATTCTTGGATTTTCCACCTTGCACTGCATCAGGTGGTATCAAAGGTTGAAGTTCTTGAGTGTGTGGACAGATCACCAAGTTGAGACAGTTTGCACCAGGACCTTGGGTTGGTGATTCATTGCCTTAGTTTTACAAAGATCTTGAAGATGCCTCCGAGAAGATTAGATCCTAGGGAAATTGTAGATCTCTTTGATGTTGTGGAATCAAAGATTTTTGAGAAGGTCAGATCAGATGTAAGATCTAAGATGGAATTAATGAAGAATGACATGATTTCTGAGATCATGAGGGCTATTGTTGGTATGCCGAGGAATCTTAGTACTAAAGATGGTTATGAGGAAGCTGCTAAAGAATTTTAAGCTATTGGATCTAGTGGAGATAATAGAACCTGTCAGAGGGACAGATCTGGTGAAGATAGAACTGGTTGGTTGCAGAGATTTAGATCTTAGTTAAGTACCAGTTACCAAATGGAAGTTTCTAACTTATTTTGTACTTTGAGACCTAAGGACTTAATTCATTGGATTGGTGAGTCAAAAGACTTCTTTGAGCTTGAAGAAATTTAAGATCCTCTTAGAGTGAGATTGGCCCAGACTAAGTTGAAAGGACATGTTAGTCTTTGGTGGAAAGAATTGTATAGGGAAAGAGAAGATGAAGGTGAAATAAAGATCAATTGGTGGAGGTTGATGGTGGCTAAATTGAAAGCTAAGTTCATACCTACCGACTATGAACTTGAGTTGTTTAAGAAGTTGCAAAACTTGAAGCAGAAAGAATTTACCATGGAAGACTATACCGAGGAGTTTTATAAGTTGACTATTCGGTCTAAACATAGAGAACTCGGTAAGGAAAAGGTAGCTCGGTATGTGAATGGCTTGAGATTCAATATTTAGGTTGAGATTGGTATGTTGAAGATTGATTTGGTTGAGGAAGCTTATCAGTATGCCCTAAAGGCAGAAGATAAGTTGAAGAGGAAACATCATGGTAATTCCTGAGGGAAGGAGAAGCTTGATCACTCAATGAAGGATAAATCGACTGCTAAAGATTAACCGAAACCTGTTGAGATGAGAAAGAGGATGGATAAGGTTTCCTTTAAAGGTACTTGTTATAATTGTGGTGAAGAAGGACATCGATCATTTGAATGTTCGTAGAAGAAGATTGGTGATTGAAAAACTATTGTGGTGAATGAAAACATACTAAATGAACCCGAGGTAGAGTCAGAAAACTTGTTGGTTCAAAGAACATTTCTTGGTACTAAGGTAGAACCCTATTAAAGGATTAATTTGTTCAGAACTCAATGCAAGTCAGGAGGTAAACTATGTAATGTGATTGTGGATAGTGGTAGTACTGATAACCTTGTAGATGAGGAGATGGTTCAGAAACTTGGTTTGAAGAGAATGAGACATCCTTATCCTTATAGGATTTTTTGGTTGCAAGATGTTCATGCTTTGGAAGTAAGGGAGAAATGTCTTGTTGATTTTTAGATTGGCCAGTATAAGGATCAAGTGTTGTGTGATATTTTGGACATGAGTAGTTGTCACATATTGCTCAGTAGACCTTGGCAATATGATTGTAGGGTTGTACATGACTATTTCAAGAATTTATTTATTGTTGCGAAGGGTGACAAGAAGTTTTCCCTAATGCCTTTTCTGGATACAACACTCAGTAGGAGGAACCTGAGCTTTGGGAGCTGAGTTGAGTTGGAGGATCCTGAAAGGATCAAAGATCAATGTGGAGAACAGACCTGTGAATTGTCAAGTAAGGACTTGAAAAGGTAGAGAAAGAAGAAGTGGAAGAGAATGTAAGTTGAAGACTTGGAGGACATGTATGTGAAGAACCAGTTCGGGGTTTATGTGTTGAATCTTGGAAGATGTTCTTCTAGCCATTGAGAACATCTTTTCGCACCTAGAGTGTTTGATGTAGGAGCATCCTAGGGTAGTTGGAAATCCTACACGTTGGAGTTTTTATGTGTTACTTAGTTGCAGTGTTGGGTGAGTGGCTCGGTCATTGAAGGGCTTGGTCGCAGAAGGGAACTCGGTGAAATTCTGGCACTCGGTAGAACTTGTGTTTGATGATGCTTATGGTGCTCGATTGACATGCTTTCTTGGTGATTCCTAGCTACCTTAGTTGTTTTACTGATGTTCAATAGTTTGGCTTACCGATTGGAGTTCTTGGAGATTTGGTGGGTCGACTTGATGTATTTAATGTGGGTAGCTAGTGTTGTATTCTCCTAGGTATATCTAGAGGCCGACATGGAGAATTAAATAATTATAAGGTTGGTTGAGAGATGACTTGTATTACATTTAATTTTGTTTGTTTAGGAGCCGACTTGGGCTTAGGAGTTATTTCTTTCTTCCAGCCGACTTGTGGTTGAAGAAATGTATTTAAGGAAGGTTTGGGTAGTTGTTTAAGAGATTCAAGTGGATTTTGGAAAGAATAGTACTTGGATCCTATGAGATCTTATAGATCAGATTGTTTGTCTAATATTTGTGATAGCAGAGCTAGTGGTTTGCATGCTTGGAGAAAAGGGGATTTCTTGGTGGCTTGTGAGCTCAAGTTTAGATCTACCTTAGTCTTTCTACTAGTTGATGATGTGTCATAGAGGTGGACTAGCTAAAAGATTGCAGAATTACTATTTTAATTGATTGTATTTGGCCCTAGCCCAAAAGGCCTTACAGCCAGGCATGTTGAATGAAAATTCTATTTGAGTATTCTCTTGTTGTGTTTCCATTGTATTGTTGTTGCTAGTGTAGGTTTGGACTATCCATTATTGGATTTCTACCTTGCACTGCATTAGATTTTCCCCTTAACAAGGTTTTCCACATAAATATGGTATTTCATGCATTTGATGGTTGTGCTTTCATTTTTTCATCTTTCTATAATTAAGGATTAAAGTAAGTTTGGTGGAACTGATTAATAGTTTTATTAAGTTTAAAATTTTGTGCATAAGTGATTCACCATCCATCTCGGTTGTCTTGCATATTCAAAAATTGGTATCAAAATTGTGGTTCCTTAGAGAAGAGATTAACTACTTAAGGAGATCCTGATAGCACATAAATTGACACTACCTACTTTTGATGGATCTGGCTATGGTTTTAGAATGTACAGATGTGAGGATATTTCACCTCTCTAAGCTACAAGATCTAGAAAGCTATGAAAAATTAGTATGTGAAATTGACAAGTGGACTGAATACTCTAGATGATTGAGGCATATGAAAACAATGAAAGGGAAAGTTATTTAATTTTCAGCACTCTAACTAAATCTGAATTGACTAAAGTTGCATCTTTGGAAATTTCTCATGATGTTTGAAAAAAGTTTTAAAATACATATGAAGGTAATGATACAGTAAAAAAAGCTAAGATCTAGAATGCAACTGGCTAAATATGAAGGTCTATGAATGGAAGAAGACACCATAAAAACATACATGAAAATGATTGATGATGTGGTATATAAGATTAGAAGACTTGGTGGCACACAAGAAGAAAATGATGTGGTACAAAAGATACTTAGAACTCTCACTAGATCATATAGTTCCAAGGTCTCTACAATTGAAGAAACTCACATTTTGAATTGTTATTATAGAGAACAAATGTATGGTACATAGCTTGCTTTTGAGATGAGAGAATTTGGTACTACTATCGCAATAATAGAAATCACTTTTAAGGCTACAAAATTGGTGAAAGAGGAAGAATCAAATAAAGATCGCTTAGATGAGATAGAATCAAACTTCATGAGAAGAATGAAAAAAATGTACCAAAAAATACAGAGGTAAGTTACCCTTTAAATTCTTTCACTATGAAAATATTGATCATTATGCTTATAGATGTCCTCACAAAATCAGCAAAAAAAAGAACAAGGGAAGTAAAGGAAAGTTCAAGAAGAAAAATTACTATCTTCTATGTTTGAGAAGATGTAAGTATTTATGATGATGAATTTGATTATGAGGAAGATGATCAATGCTTATTTTTGGCGATAAAAGAAGATATTCCTACAATTAAACCTATTAGTGCTCTAAAAGTAAAAACAAAATGTACATATTCTAATAACTCTACTTTTATATATAAGAAGGAAAAAAGACAAATGACTCATTGATAGTGGATTTTCTAATCATGTGACTAGTGACAAAATTAAGTATGTAAAACTTGAAAAGTATGATGGATGATTTGTTACATTTGGAGGTGACCAAGGAGGTATAATAGTTAGGATTGGCTCTATCAATTTTGATGGAAAACATAACACCAACAATATTTACTATATCAAAGTCATGAATCATAATCTCTTAAGTGTTGGATAGATGTGTGAGAATGGATATAATCTTGTATTTTAAGAAGATGGTTGTAAGATAAGAAAGAAATCCAAAACTATGATTGTTGTTGGAAAGAAGACTAGGGGAAACATGTATCAATTGAAGACTACAAGTGGATTATTCTTTGATGCCTCAGATCAATGAGAGATAGTTGTGACACCAGAGGATGTGTCATATAAACTTTGATAATATGATAAGGATTAGTTCATTGAATGTAGTAAGATATTTTTTGAAGCTTACAAGACCTACCAAAAACATTTGCAAAGAATGTCAAATCAAAAAATAGACAAGGAGAACTTTCAAGACAAAAGAATAATTCACCATCAAACTATTAAAATTAGTGCAAACTAACCTATGTGGACCTACTAGAATCAAAATTATACAAGGAGAAAGTATTTCATTCTTTTAATTGATGATTATTCTAGGATGACTTGGGTTACTTTTTTAAGAGAAAAATGTGAAGCATTAGAGAAGTTCAAGATATTCAAAGAAACAATTGATAATGAAGTAGATAGAAGAATAAAATGTTTGAGATCTAGTAGAGGAGGATAATTCATTTTAGATGAATTCAAAACCTTCTATGAGAATCATGGAATTAAGAGACATTTGTGTTCTCCTAGAACATTGTAAGAGAATGGTGTAGTTGGGAGGATGAATAAAACAATACAAGAAGTATCAAGAACCATCATCAAGGAAGAAAATCTATTGGAAGTATATTGGAAAGAAGAAATTTTGACTACAATATACATAGTGAATAGAGTTTAGACTAGAAATAATCTTGGAAAGACATCATATGAGGTATGGTATGAAAGAACCCCTTTTGTTAAATATTTTAGAATTTTCGGAAGAAAATGCTACATTATAAGAGATTAGGAGAATCTAGAAAAGTTTGATATGAAATAAGATGAAGGAATATTTCTTGGTTATTCTACAAAGAGTAAAGCTTACAGGTGCTACAACAAAATTCTAAGAAGAATAGTTGAGAGTGAAAATGTAAAAGTTGATGAAGACATTTCAAAGAATACATAAATCAAAGTTGAATATGATTCAGATGAGCCTACATGTAAATAAGAAGAGGAGAAAACTATGGAAAATGAAGAGCAAAATGTTGAGGAAGTTGATCTGGAAACTACTCCTAAGACTTCCAGATATGTGTAGAGGAATCATTTAAAGAATTAGATAATTGGAGACAAGAACAAATGAGTAATAATAAGAAGTAAAGTTGTTGAACAATAAGAAAACTTATGTTTTATTTAAAATGTTGAATTGAATATTTTGAAAGAGGCTTGTAGTGATCAAAATATGATGAAGTCTATGAATGAAGAGTTGGATTAGATTGAGAAGCATTAGACTTAGGAATAGTCCCATGACTAACATACAAGAATTTAATTGGAACAAAATAGGTATTTTGGAAAAAATAAGATGAAGATGGTAATACAATGAGGATCGGAGACTTATGCTCATGTGGCAAGAATAAAAACTATCAAAATGTTTTTGATTCTTGTGGTACATAAGGACTTCAAAGTACATCAAATGGATGAAAAATATTCATTCTTGAATGGAGAATTGAAGAAAGAGGTGTACATAGAATAATAAAAAAGATTAAATCTATTTGATGATCCAAACATTGTCTACAAATTAAAAAAAGGCACTATATGGACTAAAGAAAGCTCCAAAAGCTTGGTATGCAAGACTTGACAATTATTTGTTGAGGAAAGGATTTTTAAAAAGGCACTACTAATAGTACTCTCTACTTTAAAGTTAAATCAAATGATATCTTGATTGTGATTGTCTATGTTGATGATATAATATTTGGAGGCAATGATTATATGTGTAAGAAATTTGCGAAGAAAATGTGCAAAATGAATTTGAAATGAATCCATTTTTGGGCTTATAAGTTAATTAGAAAAGTGATGGTATCTTCATTTCACAATCAAAGTATGTGAAGGATATGTTGAAAAAGTTTGGGATAGAAAATGTTAAAATAATATGCAAACCCATGGTTATTGGCTGTAAGTTGAGTAAGGATGATGAATCACATAAGGATTATGAAAATAAGTATAGATAAATGATTGACATACCATTAAATATGACTATTACTAGATTGGATATCATGCATGTTATTTATATTGTTGCTAGAGTTCAACAAGACCCTAGATAATCTCATGTTGTTGTTGTAAAGAGAATTTATATTTTAAGGGAACTAAATATTTTGGACTGTGGTACCCCAATAAATCAGATTTTACTTTGATGGATTATATAGATGATGATTGGGATAGATGTATTGATGAGAGAAAGAGTACTAGTAGATACACTTTCTTTCTTGGATCTAGATTGCTTGCTTAGGCAAGTAAGAAATAGGATTCTATGTCTTTGTCTATTGTTGAAGTTGAATATATTACTACTAATTCATTTTGCACTTAGATATTGTGGATGAAACAAACATTGAAGGATATTGGGATAATTTTTGATGCACCTATTTCTATTTTGTGTGACAATACTAGTGTTATAAACATTTCAAAGAATCCAATACTACACTCAAGGAAAAAAACATTCCAATCTGGTATCACTTCTTGAGAGAAAAAGTTTTGAAGAATGAGTGAAGCTTGACTATGTGCCTATAAATGAAAAAATTATTGACATATTTACTAAGGAATTACCTAAGGATACTTTTGAGTATCTTAAGAAAAAACTAGGGGTGACTTCCCCTCCTTATCAAAATGCACATAGAGTGCATTAGTCAAGTGAAATTTTTGCATATCTTCAATTTGGACTAATGTTGGTGGCTACCTCTTAGGGGAACCTATGTGATGTTGTGAGATGATTTGTATATATTTGGGGGAGTTGAGCAGAATGAGTACATTTTTTTGCATCTTTGGCCTTTTCCATTGATGTCAAATGAGGAGAGTTTTTGGATACTCTTTTAAGATTTCTTGGTTGAAAAGTTATTTTCTTATTTTTGTTATTGGTGTGTTTCCATCAATGAAAATGGGAGAGATACCTATTTTTTTTAAGACTCTTTGGAGATGCCTATTTCAAATTTGTGTGGTTCAGAATGAAGTACAATAGATTTGGAAATTGTCTATGTTTAGCTTTGATTGACTATAGTTTTTTAATGAATGCATGCTCCACATTTATCTACATGACTATTTTTTGTCATGCTCTTTTGGAGATGATTTATTACTGTCCTTAACTTCATTCATTTTAGTTGGCACAAATTTTTTTCCTTTGGGGACTTAGTTTCAAAGTTTGTTGGTGTTTCTACACTAGGTTCAACCAACCTTGAGTGTTTAATCTTCATTATTTGTTCTGGTTAATGCAAGATAGAATGTAATGTAAAAGGTATTTTTTGGCCCTAGACATAACATGGTGTGGTCCACTTCTTAGGCCTTCCCATAGTGGGAATGTTTAGTGTCGATCTATTTAAAATTATATTCAGCTAGTTGCCTAGCTAATTGTGGGAGACTTTGTAAGTTATGGATTGATATAAATAAAGGACAAATCATTATAGATTTGAGAGAGAGTTGTGTAAGTGAAAGGTGACATTCATGTGTACCTAGGTGAAAGCTTTTTGAAGGAGATATATGAAAGAGGATCTATTTCCCTAACTAATTGAGTTATCGTAAGAGGTGTTTAAGGATAGTACATATATACAAGTGTTGGATACTAAAAGTGGTGAGCCAAAGGTGCCTACAAATCAGTTGGTTGTCTTGGGCACCAATGGTGGATCTATCCTCTTTTATCTTTCTTCTTCTGGTACTAAGACTTCTCTCTTTGGGCAATGAGTCCTTTGACAATGATCTTTTCTCTGTAAAAATCACCTTAACCGATATCACCTTAATTGGTATTCATATATTTGAGAATAATCTTCTTTGTGGTTTTTTCCTTAACATGGTTTTCCACGTAAATTTGGTTTTTTGATGTGTTTGATGGTCATTGTGCTTTCATGTTTTCATCTTTTTGCAATTAATGGTTGAAGTAAGTTTGACGGAACTAATTAGCAGTGTTATTAAGTTTAGAAGTTTATGGACAACTAATTAACCCCTCCCTCTCCCTTTAGTTGTCTTGTATATTCAACACTAATAATATGTCTTAAAATATTTCAAGCAAAAAGTAATAAATAAGTGGATAAGGAAAGTGCATAAGAGTGTGAGAATAAAGAAAAAGATAAGAAGTAGGTGAATAAAATTATGTGTAATAAGGTAGTTAGTTAATATAATACATGGAGCCCAATTTTATACGAAATTATGTCATTTAACAAGTAGGAGATTTTTTTCATAACAAGTCAAATTGTGATATTGCTATCACAATTCAACTGTGTAGTTTTTTATTATACTCACTAACCTATATTTCATAAGTAGTGGTTCAAAAAAAGCCATCTCTCATGAAAATGGATGAGATACTTAACACTTGAAACACTCATTGAACCTGGATGCAATGTGTGCTAAGTTTTATGTATGCTAGAAATTAGGGAATTCAAATAAAAATACTGACACACCCATGAAACATTATATCAAAAGCTTATCTAATCAAAGAAATATATATAATCAAAATAGATTGCTCTTAAAAGCATCTCATAGTCCTCTATCTCCAAGGATCCATTTGGTCTATTAATTTCTCTTAGATATGCACTTGGACCATTGGGATGAAAATTCAAAGATTGAGACTTAAAATGCTATAATATATGATTAACATGATAGTGATGAACAATGAAAGTAAGGTATTATACAAGATTAACATGCTAGTATGAAAGCTATGATGCAGTCATTAAGCTAATATGAAACCAATTCAATAACCATGGATTAATTGCTATGAGTAAAATGAAGACTATGCAACTAGTTATCATGAAAGTATGTAGACCCAATTCATAAAAAATTCTCTCTATTTATAAGATTTTCTAAGGATGGAGCATAGGTGGCCAGAATCAATGATCTTGGCTCAATTTTCAGACATGGAGGGATGCGATGGAAAAGGGAGGAGAAAACAATGTAAATGTTCCCTCCTCACACCTCAAGGATCCAAGTGGAGGTGTTGATGGTATTCATATGGGCGAGTATCCTAGTAATGATGGAGGCATGTTATAGTGACTATGTGTTGCATTCATGACAAAGTTTATCATTGATGTCATCATATGCTATTGACTAGTTGTTTAGAAGCCTATAGATAGGTTGCAGAGAATTATACAGACATAGTACTGAGAATTAGCATGTGCGTACTTAGAGGAAGACTCTTTAAGATGTCTTGGGTCACCATCCATGATCTCATATGGTTATGAGTTGATCGGATAGAGTTGTGACTAATTTACTGATAACTATTTCTTAGGAAATAGAAACTATGATTTTCACAAAGTTGATTACAAAACTTTGTGAACAACACTCATAGTTGTTTGAGTCATGATGTGCAAACTTAGGTTCATATTGAACATTGGCTTGAGAAATTATTTCAACCATATAGAGTCATGATCACACAGGTGACATCAACAATGGTGTGTGCATTGGCAAAGACCTATTTGGAGGCTGACTTGGAACATGTTTCAAGCTATGTGATATGTGAGATTAATTTAAAAATCTAAATGATAAATTGATGTAATCATTATGTTGTAACATTGTAAGAGGTGTCGTGTGCATCTTCGCATGGGTTCATTTGTATCTTGTAAATAGGATTTATCCTATGAAGGCCGACTTGGATATGATTGTTGTAACCTATATATAAGGATTGAAATCCTTGGAAAATAAGTGTGTGACATAAGGGATACTTGCATATGTAAGATGCAGAGGTGAATGCAAGCTTGAGACTGCATTGGATACTACTTAAAGAATAGTAGTTGTGCACTTAGGCACAAGGTGGAGCTTGCTTGGTAGTGGTTGAGTACTGGAAGTAGTTTCAGAACAAAATTATCTCAGTCTTGAAATTGTAAGGTCTGGAGAACCTGAGGGTGACCTTAATTCTCAAATCTCCTAAACAGGTTGATGTATTGTACATCCCTAATAGGATAATTTCCTCTAACAGGGCTGGACTCCTAGATGGATCGACTACTTAATTGGGATCACATTTTAAAGGCTCTTAACAAGGTTTTTCCTTTAAACCAGGACCTTCCTATTGTAATACTCGGCTCCTAATAGAGTCGGGACTCCTAACAGGGTTATTATATTCATAGTACAGATATTTGTGGGTACCATCCCCATTGGGGTTTTTCCCTTAACACATTTTCTTCGAGAATAAATCTTAGTGTTCATGTGTATGTGTTCTATTGCTGCATTTACTTTTTAGTTCAGTATTTTGTTTTGAAGTTGAAATACAAGTTGGCATCAAATAATTCACCCCCCTCTCAGTTGATTAGGACATTGTTATTCTAACAATTGGTATCAGAGCTTTGGTCCTTAGTTAAGAAAAGTTGAACAACTTGAGGTAAAGATTAGGATGACCTTATTCAGAAAGGAGGGTCCTAAGTTTGATGCAGAAAATTTTGACACATGGAAGGAGAAGATGAAGAATCATTTGATGTGTATGGGATTGGAATATTGGGTCATTACCTAGAAAGATGTGTTTATCATAAAGGAGGAAGACCTTGAAACATACACTACTACTAAAGAAGAAAGAAAAAGGTTTTTGTATAATGTTGTTGTAAAGGAAGCATTGGTTAATGCACTATCCGATGGTGAATTCATAGAGGTCAAAGATCTAACAAAGGAAAGTAAGATCTGGAAAATATAGTTTGCACTCTATGAAGGAGATGAATACACTAAACAAGCAAAATTGTAGAATTGGAGGACAAAGATGGAGACAATACAAATGAAAGGTGATGAAACAATAATGATGTATGTTCAGAGAGTGTCTAAATGTGTGATTGGAATCAAAAACAATGGAGGTACTTATACTAAAGATGAAGTCATAGCAAAGATTATGAGATCTGTGACTCCTGCCTACAAACCCAAAGTTCTTGCTTTAGAGGATACCATACCACAATACAAATATTTCACTAGAGAAATGTTAGTGGCTGAGATAACTACCTTTGAGACCACAGAGTTAAAGGATGCACTACCTAAGGTAGAGATAACATTTAAGGAAATTATTCAGAGAACTAGATCTACTGAAGCTAGATCTAGAAGATTCAACAAGCACAATGAAGATCTTGGAGAATATACCGAGGAATGGGAGGAGATTCAAAGGCTACACAATAAATTGGATGAGAAGATCATGGCCCTGATCGCCAGAAGAGAAATGAAAGGAAAAGGTAAGTTTGAAGGAAAATTACCTCTGAAATGTTTTAACTACAATAAGGTTGGTCATTTTGCATCTAGATGTCCAACTAGAATACCTAAGCATAGGCCTAAATATGGGGAATACAAGAATGATAAGGAATGCTATCATGCTAGTGATGGATATGAAGATTTAGATGATGAATTCAATGATGTGTTGGGTTTTGTTGCTATCAAAGAAGAGGATATTGTCTATGAAGAAAAATCCTTAGTTTCTCATGTTGATAGGAAAAATGATTGGATAATTGATAGTGGATGTTCACATCACATGACTGGTGACAAGGATAGATTCATTCAACTAAAGAAGTTTGATGCTGGTGTTGTAAGATTTGGTGATAACACTCCTAGAATGATTGTTGGTAAAGGATCAAATACTTTAGATGGAAAGACTAACACTGATGATGTACTATTTGTGGATGGCTTAAAACATAATTTATTGAGTGTTAGACAGCTTGTGGATAAGAGGTATCATTTGGAATTCAAGGATGGTCATTTCTCTATTAGAGGAACTAATAGAGAACTGATCGCATCTAGTGCTAAGACCAGAGGTAACATATTTCAGTTGAACTCTATTGAGGTTAGTTGTTTTATTGCAAAGATTGATGACAGTTGGTTATGGCATAGAAGGTTTTGTCATATCAATTTTGATAACATGGTAAAAGCATCTAACAATAATGATATCAAAGATCTACCTAAGATTGTGAAATCTGCTAACACTACATGTAGAGAGTGTGTTTTGGGAAAACATACAAGTAGTTTTGCAAGCAAAGGATAATCAATAAATGGAAAGTTGGAACTGATTCATATAGATCTCTATGGACCTACACAAACTAGGTCATACTTCAGAGATAGGTACTTTATCATATTCACTAGTAATTACTCTAGAATGATGTGGGTTGGATTTCTTAGAGAAAAATAAGAAGCATTTGAAACATTTAAGTTTTATAAGGAAAAAGTTGAGGATGAGACAGGCTTGAAGATAAGGTGTTTGAGATCAGATAGAGGTGGAGAATTCACTTCACATGAATTCAATAATTTTTGTGAGAAGCATGGTATTATGAGGAAGACTTCTGCACCTAGGACTCCACAACAAAATGGAGTTGCTGAAAGAAGAGACAAAATAGTTCTTGATGTTGCAAGAACCATGTTGATAGAAGGAAAGGTTTCTCATATGCATTGGAGAGAAGAAGTCAATACAGCAGTATACACAATTAATAGAGTACAAATCAAAGAAGGTACATGCAAGACACCATTTGAGCTATGGTATGGTAAAACACCTACTATTAGTTATTTTAGAATTTTTGGAAGTAAATGTTACATTAAGAGAGATGAATATATAGGAAAATTTGATGCTAGAAGTGATGAAGGCATATTCCTTGGCTATTCTACTAGAAGTAAAGCTTATAGATGTTACAATATGAGAACTAGGAAGCTGATTGAAAATGCTAATGTGAGAGTGGATGAAAAGTTTCAAGTCAGAGAAAAATACTATGGCTTTAACCCCTATGATATTTCTTTTGAAAATATAAATACAAATCAGAATAATATGTAGACAATAGAGAATGAGAGGAATGAAGCATCTCAAGATGTCTTGGAAATTGACAATGGCATAAGTGTGGAGTTGAGGAAATAAACCACACCCAAATATGTTTTGAGGAATCATCCTAAGGATTAGATCATTGGTGACAACAGTAAGGGAACTAGAACATGATTACATAATAGAGAAGAGAGGTCACAAACTAAAAATGCCATTTTCTTGATCTCTCAAGAAGAACCATAGTCCATAGATGAGGCATGCAGAGATGACTCATGGATCAATGCCATGAAATCGGAACTAGATCAGATTGAGAAAAATAACACATGGGAGTTGGTTCCCAGGCTAAAGGACAAAAATGTGATTGGTACCAAGAGGGTATATAGAAACAAGATGAATGAAGAAGGCATTATTGTTAGAAACACAGACATATTAGTATGTAAAGGGTATTCACAGTAAGAAGGAATTGATTTTGAAGAAAATTTTGCACCTGTTGCTAGGATTGATGTAGCTAGATTATTCTTGGCTTATGCTACTTATAAAGACTTCAAAGTATATCAGATGGATGTGAAATCAGCTTTTCTTAATGGAGACTTGGTAGAAGTATACATCGAGCAACCTGATGGATTCCTTTATCAGGAAATAAAGATCTAGTTTGCAGATTGAAGAAGGCTCTGTATAGACTAAAACAAGCACCAAGAGCTTGGTATGAAATATTGGATAAATATCTAATTAATTTGGGATTCAAGAAGGGAAATGTTGACAATAATTTTTACTTAAGAATCAATGAAGAAGATATCTTGATTGTTGAAGTTTTTGTTGATGATATTATTTTTGGAGGAAATGATGAAATGAGTAACAAGTTTGTAGAAGAAATGAAAAGTGACTTTAAAATGTCTATGATTGGGGAGATGAAATTCTTTCTTCGATTGCAAATAAGTCAAAGTAAAGAAGGGATATTCATATCTTAGACCAAATATCTCAAAGAACTATTGATAAAGTTTGGCATGGATGATAGTAAACCTATTGGAACCCCTATGTTAACTGGAACTAAGTTATCTTTGGAAGATGAAGCAAAGAATGTACCTCAGACAAGGTATAGATCAATGATTGGAGGTCTTTAGTACCTAACACATACTAGACCTGATATTGCCAATGCTATTGGAATTATTGCAAGATTTCAAGTAGATCCTAAAGAATGTCACCTTATGGCAGTAAAAAGGATATTCAGATATCTAAAGGGTGCAGTTGAGTTTGGTCTATGGTATGATAGATCACAAGACTTTATATTTCATGCTTTCATTGATGCTAATTGGACAGGGAATGTAGATGATAGAAAGAGTTGTTAGATATTGCTAATGCATGGGGTGGTGATTGATACATTTAATATGTTTAATCACTATGTTATTAAATAGGCATTCATATTGTTATCATTTTTGGTTTGTCACTGATGTCAACATATGTCTCTGTGAAGAGTACAAGCTGATTATGAAAGTGTACGGACACTATACAGATATTTTAGAACGTGAGAAGATAGATATGAGTACAAGAAGATGTTGTGATTTTATATCCAAGATTGCATCATGTAATGTTCCATATTGAGAGAGTTACACTTGTTTTGGTAAAGATTGGTCGCTGGACATAAACAGTGGAAGCTGTCAAAGAGAGTTTTTGTATTTTTGGTATATCTTTTAGAAGATATGGATTCAGTACATGTGAGTTTGGGAGATGAAAGATAAGGCACTGAAGGATGTTTTTTGGTCAGTGCAAGGTATGGAACACTGGATGACATCAACTGTGGCATGTGATCTAGAGAAGACTTATTTGGAAGCCGACTTCAGAAGTGTAGCATGCATTTTGTTTTGCAAATGTAAATTAAGGATGTCGATCCTTAATTTTTGTAATGGAATCATTGTATACTTGTTTAGGTATTGTGTGTATCTTAGCAAGAGTTTATGTAAATAGGAAAGCCTAATTGGTTGACCTGATCATATAGAATGTAATAGGGTATATATGCAAGATCTTTTCTTTGGAAAAGATATGTTGAGAATGAATGTGATGTAAAGAGGATTGTAAGAAGCTATGAGATTGTGTCTACTGAATGTAGAGCAGAGATATACTGGTGAACTTTATTGGAATTGATCAAGAAAAGATAGTTGATGTTAGACAATTCAAAAGACTGTGTATGTCTTCATATACACTTGTTGCAAACAATGAGTTCTGAAGGTGGATTTAACATTCTTTGGGTAGTGAGCCCACCCTTCTTTCTTGACCCCTAATAGGGTTTATCCTCTAACAAGGATTGTGTACTGTAATGATTCAATAAGCTCCTGACAGGGCTAGATCTTCTAACAAGGATAATATACTCTCAGTACATCATTTATGGGTGCTAATTCCCACCAGGGTTTTTACCTTTAATAGGGTTTCCCCAAGACCAAAATATTGTGTTATTGTGTTGGCATTCATTGTGTTCATTGGATCTGATATTGCTGCTACTCAAAATTTAAAGTTTAATAATCTATCATACAACTGATTCAACCCCCCTCTCAGTTGTATTGTGGATTTTTATTCCTAACAAGAGTACTAGTGGAGGAGCATTCTTCCTTGGTAAAAGGTTGATTTCTTGGCTTAGCAAGAAACATGACTACATTGCTCAGTCTATAGCAGAATTACAGTATGTTGCAACAACAATCAATTGTACACATATCATATAGATGAAGTAGATGTTGAAGGACATTGGAGTATGTCTTGAAGATTCAATTACTATCCACTGTGACAACACTAGCATGGTAAATATGTCAAAGAACCTTGTTATGCATTCAAAGGCAAAACATATAGCAATAAAGTATCATTTCTTGAGAGATAAGGTAACAGAGAAAGAAGTGAAGTTAGAATATGTGAATACAAAGGAGCAAATAGAAGACATTTTTACAAAATCTCTACCGAAGGATACATTTGAGTATTTAAGAGGTATGCTAGGGGTCATGCCCTAGCCTAATCTTGAATAATTAATACATATAATGCATTAGTCCAAAAATATCAGAGCACTATTTCACTCTCCAGACTGAATGCCTAATGCTTCCCCTATGAGGGAGTATATGTGTTTGAGATGAGTTACTGAGAACTCTTGGAAACATAATGACACCTTTGACATTGATGTCAATGGGGGAGATAATGAAACATGAAAAATAGTATGGAGGATCATTCTTTGGAGGGTTTGATGATTGATGAAGAGGATTTGAAAAGATGCTGATGCAGATGCAGTACAAGCATGTTTGGTATTCATGGAACTTAGATGTTTTTCATCCATGTTAACATCAATGCCAAAGGGGGAGATTGTTAGCATGAATATTGATGGTATTCCCATGGGGGAGTATCCTAGTAATGATGGAGGCATGCTACCATGACTATGTGTTGCATTCATGACAAAGTTTGTCATTGATGTCAACATATGCTATTGACTGGTTGTTTAGAAGCCTGCAGATAGGTTGCAGATAATTGTATGGACACAGTACTGAGAATTAGCACGTCCACACTTAGAGGAAGATTCTTCATGATGTCTTGGATCACCATCCATGATCCCACATGGTTATGAGTTGACCAGACAAAGTTATGATTGATTTACTGATAATTGTGTCTCAAGAAATAGAAACTCTAGTTTTCACAGAGTTGATTACAGAACTTTGTGAATAGCACTCATAGTTGTTTGAGTCATGATGTGCGAACTTAGGTTCATATTGAACACTGGCTTGAGAGCTCACTACTACATTTGGGGCCAAATTTTGATAGAAGTTTCTGACGGGTAACTTTTTATTATGAATTTGGTGTTTTTTTTTGTAATAGGCCTCGATGATGTCGGTATTCTGATGGGTGTTTAATTGACCATCAGAATTCCAATAGATTTAGAGTATAGATTTAAAAAAAAAAGTGAAACGGCCTCATCATTTTTATTTTGATTAGATAGAGGGAGCAGGAGAAAAGGAGCGAAAGTTGAGCGCGAGAGAAGGTACGTGATTTCTTCATCTGTCAAGCCTCTGGCATTATATTCAAATGCATTTCATTTTATTTGATCATGAATGCTCTCTAAAATGACCACATTCTACTGGTGTTGTGTTGTAGCCAGTGCTTTATCTCTATTATTTGATGTTATTGGTGCTTGTGCTCAAGGATATCAATTCACTGTATTCAAATGTTTGGATTCATGTTTGTTGATATTACTGGCATATATGTTTAATGACGCTATTGTAAATTGTTGTCACTGAAATGACCGCATTCTACTGGTGTTGTGCCCTAGCCCATGCTTTAACTCCATTATTTGATGTTATTGGTGCTTGTGCTCAAGGATATCCATTTTTTTGAAATGTTGACTATGGTTATCAAATGGATAGCTTGTAGGCTTCTACCTAGGTGCCATTTGTATTGATAGCTTAGGGCATCAAATGTATTGTATCATTGATAGTTGATACTTTGTTAAAAGGAAATAGGACAAAGAATGATTTTTATTTAGTTTCTCTATTTTGATCCCTAAGTGACTTACAACCCTAGAGAAGTATAAGCAAATTTACGGATGTAGTTGCAGGATACATAGCAGCCGATAATTCACAATAAATCCATGCATCTAATTTGAATAGCAATTAATACAAAGAACTAGGGTCCTCCAATGGCCCAATCATCCGGACCTTGACTGTCCCCTCAACCAGTGACCCCTCAAAACCAGGTTATCATGCAATCAGTGAGTAATCCTTCATTCTCCTGGTGAGCTCCTAGGTAGGCGCCATTTGTATATTTGATAGCTTAGGGCATCAAATGTATATTGTATCATTGATAGTTGAGACTTTGTTAAAAGGAAATAGGACAAAGAATGATTTTGATTTAGTCTTTGTATTTTGATCCCTAAGTGGCTTACAACCCTAGAGAAGTATATGGAGATTTATGGATGCAGTTGCAGGATACATAGCAATCGATAATTGACAAGAAATCCATGCATCCAATTTGAATAGCAATTACTACAAAGAAATAGGGTCCTCCAATGGCGCAATCATCTGGACCTTAACTATCCCCTCAACCAGTGACCCTTCAAAACTGGGTTATCATGCAATCAGTGAGTGATCCTTCATTCTCCTAGTTTGCCCTGCATCCAAACATATTGGAAATACACAATACAATGATAACAAGTCTTTCACAATCCCCCTTCCCTCAAGGAACACTATCAACCATCCCTTCCACATAGCATTTCACTATTTTATGAGTGGATTGTGCAGGAACAGTTAACATTAAACAAGGAGCAAACTCCTCAACACATCTTGGAAACCATTGAATTCAATAATAAATGAAACCTAACACCAACACTATTCCTTCCATAGGTGTAGGATACATAGTAGTCGATAATTCACAAGAAATCCATGCATCAAATTTTTATAAGGATATCCTACTAATCAATAGGAATTTTCTTGAGATGACTAATGATTATGCATTTTGATGGCAGTGTGCTAGTTCAAAAGGATAATATAAATCTGAAACAAATTTTTTTGATTTTCTCAAACTATAAATGTGGTTAAAGGGAAAATATTATGTGGAAAACCCACAAACCAAGCTAGAAAATGATTGTACATCAAATTATTCCTATATTCATTCAAGTATTGATATGCTTCAGCTACTTGACCTTTGAGCTTCATCTAGAGGAATGTGTAGCTTTAAGATAGAGTTACTTCTTGGGCCTTACAATAGGGTGGAATATGATCAAGATTTGTTTAGGTTGTATCTTTGTTAGTCCCATTGTTAGGTTCTTATAGTTCATGGTTTGAATCTATTATGGTTGTGTAAGGGATTTGTAGATGCTTTTTCTAACATAATTATTGGACATCATGATTGGAACAACCGGTTGTTGGCTATTGTACACATGAATCATATCTGTCAATGGTTCTTTGTGTTCAAGAATTCATTGATCAATCTTTGAGATTTATTGTCCCAGCTTTAAAAGAGTGATAAAAGATATAGTGAGTGCTATCTTTTCCAAGTGTTTTGTGGGTGCCATTATCTTCTAGGAGTAATTGCTGGAACCAAATTATGTTATTTGCCTCTAGTAAATATTACAGACACAACCATCTTCTTGGTGAAGGGTTTCTTCCATCCCCATGAGGCACTATTGCATGGTTTCCATTCTCTTGTAGTATACTGAACCTAATTTAATTCAAGTGTGCACTATTTTGGGTTCCATAATTTATGGCCCCTACACTATGGTTGTTAGCCTAATTAAGACAAGCCTACCTTTGCATATAATAAGAGGCCAACATGAAACAAACATCCAAAGGTTAGGGGGTTGTTCCCTATAGTGCTAAGTGATGATGGGTATATCATGTAATTCATACCTAGTGTGTCTCTTTCTTTCTCTCCACATTTCACATTAGGAGTATATGTTATAAAATACTAATGAAATCAACTATAGGTCAAAGCTAATCAAAATTGCAATATAAAGATTAAAATAGATCTTGAAGAAATATGGGAACCATTTTTGACAGATATTGTACAAATGAAGAGAATAATCCAAAGAGGAAATGCTTCAATGTGGAACAATTGAAGGAAAATATTTTACTTTTATATGCACATCTACAATGTTTTTGATATATTTCTGAGATAGCAAAACCATAGAAAGAATAGCATATAGAAGAAAGTAAAGAATAATGATCAGATTTTGAGATATTGTGGAAAATTAAAGGAAATAATGCTTGGTGGGGTTATCATGCAATCAGTGAGTGATCCTTCGTTCCCCTCTTCCATTGACCCTTCAAAACTGGGTTTTTATTTAGTTTCTCTATTTTGATCCTTAAGTGGCTTACAACCCTAGAGAAGTATATGTAGATTTACGGATGCAATTGCAGGATACATAGCAGTCGATAATTCACAATAAATCCATGCATCCAATTTGAATAGCAATTAATACAAAGAACTAGGGTCCTCCAATGGCCCAATCATCCAAACCTTGACTGTCCCCTCAACCAGTGACCCTTCAAAACTGGGTTATCATGCAATCAGTGAGTGATCCTTCATTCTCCTGGTGAGCTTCTAGGTAGGTGCCATTTGTATATTTGATAGCTTAGGGCATTAAATGTATATTGTATCATTGATAGTTGAGACTTTGTTAAAAGGAAATAGGACAAAGAACAATTTTGATTTAGTTTCTCTATTTTGATCTCTAAATGGCTTACAACTGTAGAGAAGTATATGCAGATTTACAGATGCAGTTGCAGGATACATAGTAGCTGATAATTCACAAGAAATCCATGCATCCAATTTGAATACAAAATAATACAAAGAAATAGGGTCCTCCAATGGCCCAATCATCGGGACCTTGACTGTCCCCTCAAACAGTGACCCTTCAAAACTGGGTTATCATGCAATCAGTGAGTGATCCTTCATTCTCCCGGTCTACCCTGCATCCAAACATATTGGAAATACATAATACAATGATAACAAGTCTTTCAAAATCCCCCTTCCCTCAAGGAACACTATCAACCATCCCTTCCACATAGTATTTCACTGTTGTATGAGTGGATTGTGCAGGAACAGTTAACATTAAACAAGGAGCAAACTCCTCAACACATCTTGGAAACCATTGAATTCAATAATAAATGAAACCTAACACCAACACTATTCCTTCCATTCACTTCTACCAAGAATAAAGCATTTAATCCATTCAACATTACATATAATCATGAGACAGTTACATTTCTTGACTATGTAGAGGAACAGTCATGACCAAAATGATCAAAACTACTTTCACCCTTGCACAAGCTATTCCTCACTCTTAATGAGTTATAAACATGCCATTGTTTTAGTTTTGCTTGCGAGTTATGATAATTTTTGTAAACATGTCATTGGTTCAGTTTAGTGTATTCATTTTTGTTAGACAAATCTTCATTGTCTTTTGATTGTCTTCTTTATATAGTAGCATGTATTAATTGGTTGACAAATAAAGAGGCTTTTAAACAATCGGAAGATTTGGCTGATTAAGAGTGAGGCCTTCTTTAGAATCTCATATAAATTTGGCCGATTAAGATGAGAAGAAAAACATAATTCATTAGTTAAATTTTTCAATTTCATGTTGTTTTTCTCCTATTTATTAGGTGCATGAGTTGAAGGTTGAATGTAAGAGTCTTATAATGTTGTGTTACCTTAAATTTTGAGTTTTTGATACTCCTATGATGATCTTTCTCAACAAGTATTTTATTCTATTGTTATTTTTTGAATAACATATTGGGCAAATACAAAATTGTGTACTTCTACAGGACAGTTAACACAAAATTGAAGCATCAAACAAGACTTGATCAAGTTGCAAGTGGAACGTGCACTCAAATAGTAAGTAATGTAGAATAACAAAATAAGTAATTTGTCGTGTCTACATTTTGTTATTTTCTGAGATTACATCCATGTTCTATATTCACAGAATGGTTCCAAATTGAAATTTACAATTTGATAAAAGTACTCACGGGTGTTGTTCCTTGCACCCTCAATCAACAACTTGCCTCCATTTTATTTTGATTTAAAAACTACTATATTATTTGAATATCTTTCTTTCTTGCCACAATAGGAAAGAGTTTGAGGTGGAAGATTACAATAATAGAAGTGTTTCAATTTGTATACTATACTACAACATGATTTCATAACTAAGTTTTCAATTTCTATATATAATTAGGTTATAGATAATCTAAGTGAAGAAGCATCATGTTAGACAATCCAAGTGAAGAAGGTAATGGGGATGCAATCAATAGATTGTGATTGAACTTGAAAAGACAAGGCGATGGAAAATGTTATTGTCCTTGCAATAATTGTAAGGGCTTAAACATTAGAAGATTGCTAATCAAAATAGCTAAGAGACATTGTAGGGATAATGGTCACATTGAAGGAGGCTTTGATTATCATGAATTGGTAAGTTTTTCATTATATTTATTTAACAATTAATATATATATGAAATACACCTGATGATGAGATCATTATCATGGTTTATTTGTGTTCATTTTAATATAGGTTGACCTCCCTAGGGGAGTATGTGATATGGACCATGGAGGTGAGAATATTGAGAATATGGCTTTGGAAGTGGAGGATCATCGAGGTGCAAATATTGAAGCTAAAGATTATGATCCCTTGGAAGATGACAATGATGCACCAGATGATGGTACTAATACATTGATCCATGACACATTTGGTATTGGCGCAACTGATGATGATGATCAGGATGATGTTGATGTCATCCATGATATACCTCTAGTTGAGAAGGTAGCCACACCTCTTTACAAAGGCTCCCAAACAAATTTTCTCTCTATTATATTGTTGTTGTTGAACTTGAAGGTTATGAATGGTTTATCCAACACAGCAATGTCACGTATGCTACGGTATGTCATATATGTCATTATAGTAATTAAATGGTGAAACATGTACCATAAATATTGTTAATATTAACAACATATATTTTTTTCTACAGATTGATAGGTGAGTTCTTGTTACCACCATCAAATATTCTCCCTCGCTCATACCAAAAATTATGTGCCACTATGAAAGATATTGGAATAGAGTATCAATCAATATATGCTTGTCCCAATGATCATATTATTTATCATAAAGAACATGAATTTGTAATAGAATGCCCTGAATGTCATACGAGTAGATATCGAACAGATCAAATAACAAAAAAGGTGCCTCACAAGGTTCTTCATTACATCCCCATTATACCACGTTTGCAAATATTATTTAGGTGTAATAGCTTGGCACAATTTATGGATTACCATGCACGCAATAGGAGTCAAGATGAAATTATTTGAATGCCTGCGGATGGTTCTATATTTAAGGAAATAGAGGAAAAGTGGTCACACTTTATCGAAGAACCTCGAAATCTCAAGCTTTCAGTGGCAACAGATGGTGTCAATCCATTTGGAGAGCTAAGATCTGTTTGCACTGTTTGGCCTATTTTTGTCATCAACAATAACATTCCTTCATGGATGTCAATAAAGAGGGAGCACATTATGTTGGCAATGATTGTTCTAGGTATTTGATCATTTAATAGTTATCTGCATGTAATTATAAATCTTGTAGTAAAATGGTCACAATAATTATGTAATGTTGTTCATTCAACCAGGTAAATACCAAGTTAAAGATATGAATATTTATATTGAGCCTCTTATCAACGAGTTGGTGGAGTTATGGAAAGGTGTCACTATGTATGACATCTCTAGACCAATAGGAGATAGACAATTTCAATTCCATGCAATGCTTGTATGGACAATACATGATGCCCCAAGGCTAACACATTTTTTTGGTATGTTATGGTGAATTCAAGTTGCACATGATAATTCTAAAAATAAAAATTAACATATTTAATCCAATTGTATCATTACCTTGTAGGTCTTCAAACAAAGGGAAAATTTGCATGTCCAGTTTGTGGTCCAAAGATGAAATCTTGTTATTCAAAAAGTTTAGGAAAGAAGATGTTTGATGAGTATAGGTACTTTCTCCACAAAAATCATAACTATCAAATTACTGAAAAATATCTTTTCAATGGGAAAGAAGAGACTACATCTAAGCCATAGAGAATGACACCTCACTTATGGAAGTTGGAATATAATAGAATTAATCATCAAGGTACTACCATTCTACCTAACAGTTTATGTTTGAAATTTGTATATTTTTATTGTGTTTTGTTTGTTGATTATGTGATTGATGATCGTGAATGTCGTCAAGGCAACACTACTGAGCACCTTCCAAAGGGACTAAAGAGTTATCTCAAATAATTTAGTAGGTTTCCCTACTATGAGTAGATGCTTGATGTGCATTTGTTTGATACTATGCATATTGGAAAGAATGTAATGGAGACATTATGGAAGATATTAGATGGAAGGCGTGACAAAGAAAAAATTGTCAAAATTTATAGCGACATTCATGAATCCAATCATGCAATGAAAAATTTCATTGAATCAAATAGAAATGGAGAACAGATTAATACAAGTGCCCTTCCTTGGTTATTAACAGAACAACAAGGTGATGCCATAAAAGAAGTCATGCGAAAAATTTGATTTCCCATAGGATTTGCTGCAAACATAAGCAGTACCATATCAAAGAAAGGTGAATTTGAGCCAGGATTGAAAACACATGATTGGCATACCTTCATCAAGGTAAGTCATGTTCTTTTGTATTTACAATATATTTGTAAACTGCATGTACTTCTCATTGTATTAAATGAGAAAAGAATGACATGATTATTTTTATAATTGTTGTAGTACATGCTACCCCTATCTCTCCCAGAGAACTTCGACAATAACATCAAACAAGTGATATATGATCTTGGAAAATACATGAGGTAAGCAATGATATCTATTCAATTTGTTGTATATATATATATATATATATATATATATATATATATATATATATATATATATATATATATATATATATATATATATATATATATATATATATATATATATATATATTGTAAAGTCTCATGTTTATATATTTTTGAGTCTTGATTGTCTTGTAGGTGGTTGTCAGCTAAAGAAATCCATAGAGCAGATATAAAATACTGGAAGAGAAGAATTCCTCTTCTAATGTGTGAAATGCAAAAGTGTCTACCTTCAACCTTTTTCAACACATAAGAACACTACCTCATACACCAAGTTGAGGAGATTGAAATGTGTGGACCCGTACACACTCGGTAAATGTGGATGGTTGAGAGGCATTTGAAATTTTTGAAGGCTTTGGTTCGGCAAAGAGAACGTCCTGAGGGTTCTATGGTGGAGGGATATATGGTATACCAGACTATGGTGTATGTTACTGAATATCTTCCTAAGCTTGCAGCAAAGATCCTTATAGATCGCATTTGGGATCTCGACACCATTAGAAAATTTGAAGGGGAGTACTTGGTGGGGGAAGGCAGAATGAGGAAAGTGAGAGGTAATAAATTATAAGATGTTATTGTAGCTGTTAATTAATTCTTAATCTTCAAAATTAATCGGTTGTAAGTCATCTATTTATTTTTTGTACAACAGCTCGAGAGTGGGATGCAATACATTTGTATATTGCAAACAATCAAGATTGGATGATGAAATGGATTGAACGATGTCATCATTTAGGTTGCACATTAACATGGGAAGCTATGTCTTCATTGGTTAATGAAGCTCATTATAACAAAGATCCAAATGTTACCCAAAGGGAAATAGATTTAGCACATGGTTTAAAATATTTCCAGGTACATATAAATTTGTTAATCACTCGTACATTTATGAACTCTCGATGCATTAATTTATACATGTTTTACATATTTTTGCGGGTCAAACACCACAAGGCTATGTTTTGCAATGGTCATAAATTTCGCATCAAAAAGTTGGATGACACAAAGAAAACTTGTGATTCTAGGATAAGTGCAGTCTTTCAGGTGACTAATATTTCATCTAGAAATGACTTACATCCTCGAAAGTCTGAAAATCGATACTATGACATTTTGGATGATATACTTGAGTGTGACTTTAATTCTTTCAGATTAGTTCTCTTCGTCATCATATGGTATAGGCTATGACTTAATCAAAATGATCTTGATAGAACTGTTATTGAATATGACAATGAATTTTCAATGAATTAATACAAGGTGATTTGAGCCAGTTGGGGATGAACCCTATGTTCTTCCAAGCCAATTTGAGTAGGTATTTTACTCAGAGGTTCCGCATAAATTGGGTTGGTCGTTTGTTGTTAGACGTGATCCAAGAGGAAGGCCGATGAGGTATAATGCGATGGAAGAAGATTGCGAACAACTAGAAGATGATGTAGATGATGATCACGAACAACAGTTAGTCGATGATGTTCCTGACACAACTTTTCTTGAAGAAGAAGAAGAAGATGATGATGATGATGCTACTGATGATGCTACTAATGATGCTACTGATGATGATGATTTTGCTGATGATGATGATGATGATGATGATGATGATGATGATGATGATGATGATGATGTTGATGATGTTGATGCTGATGATGACAACAACGACGAAGATGAAAATGAAGACGAAGACAATGATGGTGGTGGTGATGATGTCAACGTCAATGATGATCATGGTGATTAGTTGGATGAAGAAGAAGATGAATGACATGAATGAAATGTATAGTTACGTGATCACTGCTTAATCTATTTAATATTGATTTCTTGATAGAAATGTGTAGTTATGCAATCAATGCTTAATCTAATTAATTCATGATGTACTTACTATGGGATGCTTATAGTTTTTAATGTACTTACTATGTGGTTTTGAGTATATGTATCATGAGTTTTTTAGCTAACATTAGATAATTGAATTACATATGTAGGTACCCAAACTCCTTTCATGAGCATCCCACACAGTATCATGGATCGACAAACTGACCTCGATGTTGATGATGTGACTAGATCAGGTAAAGAGCTATACAATTATGGCCTGTAAAGTATTGAAATACTTTAAAATGTTTTTAATTATAATAAAATGTTTTTAATTTAACCCTTTTATATGTTATTGCAGATGAGCCCCCTTTGCATCAATAGAGAACTAGGCGTGCATTGAGATCTAATGAGAGGGTAGATGATCATGATGATAATATCAATACTCATCTTACAATTATATCTTAAAAACTAGAAATCAAAAGAAAAAAAAGAAATGATTGTCATCTATGCACCTTAATTGATAATGACTGATTTTTATATGCCAATGAATTTAATTATGTGGTAGTGAATGTTCATAAATTTTATAATGTGTTAATGAATGTTATTGTGTGATAATTAATGAATGTCACATTTTATTAATGTGTCAATGAATGTTATTGTGTGATAATTAATTAATGCTACATTTTATTAATGGATGAAATAATGAATGAATGTTAGATGTTAACGGGGAATTTAGAGTGATGTTAGGGGGGAGGGGGGCTGGGGCCAAATGAGCTTCCACCTTCACGTGGTTGGCCCTATTGAGTATAGAATATAAAATTATTCTCAAAATAAAGTGAAGCTCAATAAGTTTGTTCCTTATATAAGGTCTCAAGTGTAGCTTTTATCCCACTCTCAACATTGCAAGGCTTCAAGTGGTGTTCTGATATTGGTTTCTCCATCTCCCACTGACATCTTGTCTTTCTCCTAAGAACTCTCACCGAGCTATGATACATGGATGAGCAAAAGATGTCCCTTACAGGCTACACATATATAATATGGTAGATCTAGGGAACAAATATACTACAACATAGAATGAGTCAACTTGAATCTATAGTTTCTTCATTCACAATGAAAATTCAAATTACAAGTCATATTTTAGATTTAATATTCATATTTATCTTCATCATGATCATAGCCATCATGGTCAGCATTTGGTTCAACTTCATTTGAACCACACTTCATGGTGGAGTATAACATATTGACACTTACACCATGAAGAAGACAAATGATTAAATAGAAAGAGATGACCAACTAAACCATCTTGTGGTTAGTCTATATCACAATGAGAAACAACGTCTGTAATACCCCTCTAACCCTAATATAAGTTTTGTGTTTTTGAAAGAATTAAGATCTTTCGATGTTTTCTTACAGCTTAAGTTGTTCATGATACTTGTTTGATCTATTCCTATAGTTTGTTTATAATAATTTCATAAGCTAGTACTCAAGGATTCAAATATCAGACATACTGTCTAAAGGTATCATTTTTGTATGTATTTATCTTTGTGTATGTATTGAGTACCTTCAAGACCTTTATAAATATAATTAGGATGTTATATGTACTTGATAGATATATATAAGTGATTATCTATATTTTCTTCTATTAAGGTTACTTTGGATGAATCTTGTATCTCACTTGATGATTTGATTATATTGATTTATTATTAGTATTGATAAGAGACTAACACAATGCTTGAGATTCTAACCTTCGTTATGATGATGCTACATGCTTTGAGTGTATATATATACATGATATGTTTTCATGATTCAGGAAAAAGTTGTCGTTACTCACATAGCTGAGGTCCACATGATGTATTGATCTTGGTCATCTATCTGCAATGTCTTCTTTTATAGGTATATCTGTGCATATGTATTTCTTCTTTGTGATGCAGGCTTGTAGGTACCGGGCATCGACTTCACCTGGCTTCACAAGTCTGAGCATGCCCTCAAATCCTCAATGGTTGCTGTTATGGAGATAGTACTAAGGTCCCTGCATAAGTCTTCCTTTGTCATTATCCCAATTTGGGAATATTAGGGTTCCTTCTTTGTCAGTCAACCTTTGGGACAAAAAAAAACCCAGATCCAATGCACCTGGTTGGGCATTGTTGTAGTTAGTGCCTTGTGGCCACTTGAATTCATTTGGTTGTATGATTTGTTTACTCATTTTATTTATTTCTCCTTCTTCGTATGATTCTTAGTTAATCTTTCTATGTTGTGTTTCAGGGTTTCATGCTTGGTCAAGAGTTTGGCTTGACTTTCCTTGTTGACTTTGGTTGACCTTGTTTGATCTTATGGTTTTCTCGATATGTTTCATAGTTGATTTTTATGGCCTCTTTGGATGATTAGATTTATTTTGAGGCATGTGATTTTATTCTATCTTAGTGTTATATCCTATAGTAATTATAAATAGGTAATAATATTGTGATCTATTACTTCATAATCTTATAGATTATAGTGTTTGTTATTTGGCATGTATCTATATAAATATAAATATATATATAGAAATATATATATGGGTGCACACATATATGTATGTATATATATATATATATATATATATATATATATATATATATTTTATATGTGATTTTATGTTAATTATTGTAGATATTGTTGATGGTGTATATTTTGGGATTAATGTAAAGTATAGTATTATTAATAATTAAATATTAAATAATGCGAGGTATATTATTCTCAATTGTTAATTATTAATAATGTGGATAGGTTATATATAGATAGATAGATAGATAGATAGATAGATATAGATATAGATATAGATATAGATATAGATATAGATATAGATAATGATGTCATATGCATATATGTTAGGATAATATTACATATGTGTATGAATGAATACAAATCATCTTTTATTGTATATTTGAGTAATATAGTTGTATGATATTAAGTTATTTTATAATACCCTTTAGTTAAGAGTTAGTTGGGAGTTGGTTACTTTTCCTCTCAACCTTTGGAAATCTATTTATATGCACTACTTTCACATTTGAAGAGAGGGGATTTTTGGGGCTGAAGCATTGAGGAGAGGATGGCCTAACTTTTCATGGAGATTTTGTAGAGAAAACTTGGAGATGTGAGAGAGAGTTTGTAAGCATATGTCTTTAAGAATTTTTGGTTATCTTTGCTTTTGGGAGAGAGATATTTTTGTGAGAATTTCAGTAGTTGAGAGAGGGATTATTTGCTGTCAAATTATTTATTTCTTTCATGGAGATTTCTAAAAGTGGATAGGGTTTGAAGGATGCATCTCAAGTTGGGATTTGTCTTCTATTTTGTTTCCTTCCTTCTTCGATTCAACCTTCATAGGACATGAGGTATGGATTGAATATTTTAGTTACTTTATGTCTCTGATAGAATATGGATCTATTTATATATTATAATTATTTATTATATCTATACTTTTCATTTCTATGGTTTTTTTAAAGTTTTGAGTTTTTGTTTGTAAGAATTGGCATGTGTTTTCCTAGGGTTTTTAGCAACCCATTTTTTGAGATCTATTATTATAATAATTTAAATTGCATCTATGGTTTTACTAAATTGATTTTATGGATGTAAAATTCTCAGATCTCAAATGGGTATCTCTCTGATTTTATTTTTAGGGTCAAATTAATGCCTTATTTTTGACATTTTGGTAGACTATGCCTGTCCATTCTTGATTCCAAATTTTATGTCAAATGTATTCGTATGCTATAGGCTGATATGATTATATAAAAGTCTGAATTTGATATCAAATATTATCCTAAGTCTTATCTTTCATTTCCAATTGGTTTGGAGAATTTTAATTATGTTTTGTGAAAATTACAATCATTTTAGTGAAGGCAGGTTTGAACCCTAACTAAAATTTTCTATTTTAAACCAGAAGTCATAACTTTCTTTCCCACAGTTGGATCTTCCTAAAAATAAAATTGAGAGTCCATAATTATGTTATCTAAATCTCCACTAAAGAGATTATCTTTATTATTTTTTTTGTGGAAGATATGGATGACTATTCTTTGCATTTAATCCTCGCTTGAAATAATTTAGTTTAAGAACATCACTAAGTCTTAGGGTTTTGTATGGTTACCAGAGGCTATTAGAATTTTTTTTTGGTTAATTGGATCTATGTGTACTTTTAATATGTTTATAATATCACTTGGATGTCTTCTTATATGTTTGGAACATTCTGAATGCCATATTGGGTTTAGGGTTGTCAAGTGGACTAGAGACAACATATGTTTTCCTAAACTCAATCAAATGTTGTTATGGAATTGATATGAATTCTTGATGATGGATATATTATGTTCTTATGATTTTTATATGTATTTTAGGGAACCTAAGTACACTAGGTGAGTGGCTCATAGTGAGGGGTCGGGGCCCTAAGTGGCTAGTACCAGGATAACCTACTATGAGTTATTTAATCAAGTGATAACCTAAATAAATGAATTGGAAATGGGAGATTATTGAAATGGGAAATTACACACTAATCAAGATTAATTGTGCCTCACCCATGTCTTTAGTGCTAGTAAATACTAAGGATGGGAGTGGGAGAAGGTACCTATGTGTAGGTACAACTGAATGACCTTGTCTGTACGAGAGGCATTCGGTTCCGCATGTGCCTACTTGGGGGCCGGGGCCAAGAGTGGCTAGTACTAGGACAACCCAAGGGGTGAGGGCTATGCGATGACACTCACCTAGCTTGTAGCTTAGAGTCTCTACCAAATTTGATCATGCCTCTAGTAGTCCTTGTGGTCTTCTTGTCTTTTCTTTTGTGTTGTGACTTTGGGGATATTTTATCACCACCTTAGGAATTTCCTAGTTGTTACCTCTTGTATGGGCCTTTGGTTCTATCTCCTAGCTCAGGGGAGTGGGTCTATTGGTTCCACGTGGTTGGGTGGTTAATATTTATATCGAGGTATTGTTCATGATTCTCTAGATGATCCTAGCACATATTCCTTTCCAAATCTACAGTTGAAGATTTCTTATTGGATATTTTAATATGTTGAGATGTACTTATGTATCTGTATTCATGTAATTTTAATCTCCTAAAAGGAGTCTTGTAGTATTGATGTAATCTCAATTCAAAGAAATGCATAAGGGAATGGGTAGTTCTAGGTAAAAGAAAGGGAAAAGAATGTGGAATATTGGACATGTTACTAGCATTAAAAGAAAGTGTTTATGTTATTTCTCCTATCCTCTTATGTTGTCCATATGTAAAAGAAATAATCTTAAATATAGTTATATATAATGATGTATCACAACAATAATGTATTCTCTCTTGATGAAAGGATCCAAGGAAATTATTGAGAAATGATAGATTAGTGATTGGAATTATTAACAATGAATGGTTATGAAACAATGCAATAAAATAGTAACTTGATTATAATGTTAATACTTGGTTCATGTTAATGAAGTACCTAGGATAATGCCTACCTTAATGAATATTAATCTCTTACCAAAATTATTAGAGAAAAGTGATATAAAGGATAGTAGATGTAGATGAAATAAATATGAATTTATGGAATGAGTTGATAAAAGGAATAATGATGTTGGATGATTAACTTATGTTTAATAAAAGAAATAAGTTAGGGACATTTAACTTGGTACATTAAAATGAACGTAGATCTTTTAAGCTCATGATTCCATGAATATCTTATGCATGTAAATGGTTTATATGATGTTGCTTCAGTAGCGACGATAGGGAACCCGCGAGGACTTAAGTTGTATAAATCTTACCTTCAAGTAGTAGAAAATTATTTCTTCTTTTAGAAATATGAAGTGTAGTGATGAATATTATTCTAGTTAAAATAAAAAAAAGAAATTTACTACTTGCATTTTATAGAGGTTTTATGTCTTGTCCTCTTGGGTTGCCTGGCGGGGCGTTACATCTGGTATCAGAGCCCTAGGTTTCTACACTGGGAACTTTGGGACTCATAGCTCACCTATGCATAACCTTGAGTATCTTAACTTTGTCTTTTTTTGGATTTTGTTGTTATGCTAAAACTTGAATCTTACGAAACGAAGGCTACATTTCGTGTTCTTATGTTGTATTGTCTTACAAGGGCACACCTATTCCTCTATGATTGAGTTATATTCTAACAGTTACATATGTTTTTGCATAATGAGATCAATTATGTGTTAAGTGGATGTTTCCTATAATAATGGAATGGCGAAGAATTCACGAGACTTGTGTTTGTTTTCTTGAAAGGTATTGGTATCTCTAGAAAGGTCAAAAGTTAAAGCATACTAAATGTTTTGAATATTAATTATGGTAGTAGATAATATTTCCCCCTGATCCTACCTATAATATAATGTTGTGCACTCTATCTTCTTACAAATACCTAGTTGAATTTTATCCTACTCAAGGTATCTTAGAAATAGATTTTTTTTTGATCTTTAAAGAAAGAAATGATTGTGGTAGTACTTGATAGGACTGAAAGGGCAATAATTAAATTACATGGCTAATAATATGTACCTAGAAAAGAAGTGAACAAAATAAAATAAATAAATAAAGAACAAATAATTTATAATCATATGTATTTCTCTCTCTCTCTCTCTCTCTCTCTCTCTCTCTCTCTCTCTCTCTCTCTCTTCCCTCTTAAGAAATAAGTTTTACATGACTAAAATTGTTTAGACAAGGCAATAATATATTAGGAAAATTTGTAAATACTCAATTAGGAAACCCTTGGGTGAAGGACCTATGTCCCCAAGATTTTATCATAGGCTATAATTCACATTTTCATTTAGGAAGAGGAATTTTTATCCCTATCTTGGTAAGAAGTTATATCATTTCTACATATCATATTAAATTGCACAAAAAGGATTTAAGATAACGTAATCAAAAAATTCTAGGGAAGAGTATGTGCGACGATGGATTATCTGTACTAATGATGGAAGTTGTTTTTATTAATGCCTTGCAAAATGCCTAGTGAATAGTTAGGATCCTAGATGGGTATTTTGGAAACAAATTCATGTTTTGTATACATTGTGATCAACACCATAGTAGGAAGAAATTAACAACATTAAGTGATTGATCAACTATGAATAAGGAGTTGGTGTGGTAAATAAATGCTATAGGAATATACCTTACTCAATTCTACTTAGACCTGATATTATCTCAAAATTTTAAAGTGTATGAGGGTAATGTTTCAAATAGGTAAAGGGTAGAAATTCAAGTAATGTACAGTAGTTAATGTTATTAATTTAGATGTTGTGGTTATGAAGATAGTAGTAGGACTCATATACTTCTTTCTCTCTTGATGGATCTATGATCATTATGCAATAAAGAATTTGAAATAACTCTTAAGTAAATGCTATATGGAAACTACCTGACATGCAAATTAGGGAAAAGTGCATAGTAAGCTTTAAGAAGGGATCCCAACTTAATGAATAATGGTGCAATAAATTGTAAATTGTTTAGATATCCTCTAGGGTGTGAATGTGTTTTTGAAAATCAAGCACTACAACTATTGTGAAAGATGACTTAGAATATGTATATTGTAAAATTTGTGTGTCCTATGTCATTGGAATTCTACTTAAAGCTTTGATGGAAAGGAATATTTCTTATAAAACTGTGTGTTAATGCAAATGGTAAGTTTCAAATATCTAGATTATTTTATTTTTATGATTACCAAAGTAAATAAAAATTATTTGATGTATTCCCTTCATGATCATAACAAATATAATGTTATATACCTCTCTATGTTTGGTATTCATAGCTTGTAAGGAACATGAATTTTGGACCTTATTTGTAATAAGGTCTCACAGGTTGTATTATGTAGGGTTAGATTATGTTTCAAAAGGGAAAATATATCATAAATTCTTTCTTTTTTTATACTGGTTACCATAGATAGGAACATTGATATTGTGAAAGGAAGTGATAATCTCAGTTGGTAAAACATGCAATTTCCTAATATATTGATATTAGTGAGTAAACATGAATACCTTAGAGTTTCGACTTGATAACAATAATTTTGATGTAATTTCAAGTATCTTGTTAACAAACTTACTGCATAAAGTGATAGAATCACATAGGTAATTCTTTTTAAAAGTCATTACTGATTGAACTGAGTTAATCTACACTAAAATTGTAATAAGATAGAATTTACCAAAACTCTTGATAGGAGAAGTATGTGTGTAGTCATTAAATTAGGTTCTAGAATAGTAATATTACAATTCTGTTAGATAATGTGCGATATATAGCTCACATTCCTGACTTCCAGGAGTAAGTCAAATCTTAGTGGGGGAGGATGTAATACCCCTCTAACCCTAATATAAGTTTTGTGTTTTTGAAAGAATTAATATCTTTCGATGTTTTCTTACAGCTTAAGTTGTTCATGATACTTGTTTGATCTATTCCTATAGTTTGTTTATAATAATTTCATAAGCTAGTACTCAAGGATTGTAATATCAGACATACTGTCTAAAGGTATCATTTTTGTACGTATTTATCTCCGTGTATGTATTGAGTACCTTCAAGACCTTTATAAATATAATTAGGATGTTATATGTACTTGATAGATATATATAAGTGATTATCTATATTTTCTTCTATTAAGGTTACTTTGGATGAATCTTGTATCTCACTTGATGATTTGATTATGTTAATTTATTATTAGTATTGATAAGATACTAACACAATGCTTCAGATTCTAACCTTTGTTATGATGATGCTACATGCTTTGAGTGTATATATATACATGATGTGTTTTCATGATTCAGGATGAAGTCATAGTTACTCACATAGTTGAGGTCCACACGATGTACCGATCTTGGTCATCTGTTTGCAATGTCTTCTTTTATAGGTATATCCATGCATATGTATTTCTTCTTTGTGATGCAAGCTTGTAGGTACCGGGCATCGACTTCACCTGGCTTCACAGGTCTGAGAATGCCCTCAAATCCTCGATGGTTGTTGTTATGGAGATAGTACTAAGGTCCCTGCATGAGTCTTCCTTTGACATTATTGCAATTTGGGAATATTAGGGTTCCTTCTTTGTCAGTCAACCTTTGGAACAAAAAAAAACCCAGATCTAATGCACCTGGTTGGGCATTGTTGTAGTTAGTGCCTTGTGGCCACTTGAATTCATTTGGTTGTATGATTGTTTTACTCATTTTATTTATTTCTCCTTCTTCGTATGATTCTTAGTTAATCTTTCTATGTTGTGTTTCAGGGTTTCATGCTTGGTCAGGAGTTTGGCTTGCCTTTCTTTGTTGACTTTGGTTGACCTTGTTTGATCTTATGGTTTTCTCGATATGTTTCATAGTTGATTTTTATGGCCTCTTTGGATGATTAGATTTATTTTGAGGCATGTGATTTTATTCTATCTTAGTGTTATATCCTATAGTAATTATAAATAGGTAATAATATTGTGATCTATTACTTCATAATCTTATAGATTATAGTGTTTGGTATTTGGCATGTATCTATATAAATATAAATATATATATAGAAATATATATATGGGTGCACACATATATGTATGTATATATATATAATTTATATGTAATTATATGTTAATTATTGTAGATATTGTTGATGGTGTATATTTTGGGATTAATGTAAAGTATAGTATTATTAATAATTAAATATTAAATAATGTGAGGTATATTATTCTCAATTGTTAATTATTAATAATGTAGATAGGTTATATATATATATATATATATATATATATATATATATATATATATATATATATATATATATATATATATATATATATATATATATATATATATAAAATTAATGATGTCATATGCATATATGTTAGGATAATATTACATATGTGTATGAATGAATACAAATCATCTTTTATTGTATATTTGAGTAATATAGTTGTATGATATTAAGTTATTTTATAATACCCTTTAGTTAAGAGTTAGTTGGGAGTTGGTTACTTTTCCTCTCAACCTTTGGAAATCTATTTATATACGCTACTTTCTCATTTGAAGAGAGGGTATTTTTGGGGCTGAAGCATTGAGGAGAGGATGGCCTTACTTTTCATGGAGATTTTGTAGAGAAAACTTGGAGATGTGAGAGAGAGTTTGTAAGCATATGTCTTTAAGAATTTTTGGTTATCTTTGCTTTTGGGAGAGAGATATTTTTGTGAGAATTTCAGTAGTTGAGAGAGGGATTCTTTGCTGTGGAATTACTTCTTTCTTTCATGGAGATTTCTGAAAGTGGATAGGGTTTGAAGGATGCATCTCAAGTTTGGATTTGTCTTCTCTTTTGTTTCCTTCCTTCTTCGATTCAACCTTCGTAGGACATGAGGTATGGATTGAATATTTTAGTTACTTTATGTCTCTGATAGAATATGAATCTATTTATATATTATAATTATTTATTATATCTTTACTTTTCATTTCTATGGTTATTTTAAAGTTTTGAGTTTTTGTTTGTAAGAATTGGCATGTGTTTTCCTAGGGTTTTTAGCAACCCATTTTTTGAGATCTATTATTATAATAATTTAAATTGCATCTATGGTTTTACTAAATTGATTTTCTAGAAGTAAAATTTCTAGATCTCAAATGGGTATCTCTCTGATTTTATTTTTAGGGTCGAATTAATGCCTTATTTTTGACATTTTGGTAGACTATGCCTGTCCATTCTTGATTCCAAATTTTCTGTCAAATGTATTTGTATTCTACAGGCTGATATGATTATATAAAAGTCTGAATTTGATATCAAAGATTCTCCTAAGTCTTATCTTTTATTTCCAATTGGTTTGGAGAATTTTAATTATATTTTGTGAAAATTACAATCGTTCTAGTGAAGGCAGGTCTAAACCCTAACCAGAATTTTCTATTTTAAACCAGAAGTCATAACTTTCTTTCCCACAGTTGGATCTTCCTAAAAATAAAATTGAGAGTCCATAATTATGTTATCTAAATCTCCACTAAAGCAATTTTCTTTATTATTATTTTTGTGGAAGATATGGATGACTATTCTTTGCATTTAATCCTTGCTTGAAATAATTCAGTTTAAGAACATCACTAAGTCTTAGGGTTTTGTATGGTTACCAGAGGCTATTAGAATTTGTTTTTAGTTAATTGGATCTATGTGTACTCTGAATATGTTTATAATATCACTTGGATGTCTTCTTATATGTTTGGAACATTTTGAATGCCATATTGGGTTTAGGGTTGTCAAGTGGACTAGGGACAACATATGTTTTCCTAAACTCAATCAAATGTTGTTATAGAATTGATATGAATTCTTGATGATGGATATATTATGTTCTTATGATTTTTATATGTATTTTAGGGAATCTAAGTACACTAGGTGAGTGGCTCATAGTGAGGGGGACGGGCCCTAAGTGGCTAGTACCAAGATAACCTACTATGAGTTATTTAATCAAGTGATAACCTAAATAAATGAATTGGGAATGGGAGATTATTGGAATGGAAAATTACACACTAATCAAGATTAATTGTGCCTCGCCCATGCCTTTAGTGCTAGTAAAGACTAAGGATTGGAGTGGGAGAAGGTACCTATGTGTAGGTACAACTGAATGACCTTGTCTGTACGAGAGGCATTTGGTTCCGCATGTGCCTACTTGGGGGCCGGGGCCAAGAGTGGCTAGTACCAAGACAACCCAAGGGGTGAGGGCTATGTGATGACACTCACCTAGCTTGTAGCTTAGAGTCTCTACCAAATTTGATCATGCCTCTGGTAGTCCTTGTGGTCTTCTTGTCTTTTCTTTTGTGTTGTGACTTTGGGGAAATTTTATCACCACCTTAGGAATTTCCTAGTTGTTACCTCTTGTATGGGCCTTTGGTTCTATCTCCTAGCTCGGGGGAGTGGGATTATTGGTTCCACGTGGTTGGGTGGTTAATATTTATATCGAGGTATTGTTTGTGATTCTTTGGATGATCCTAGCACATATTCCTTTCTAGATCTGTTGTTGAAGATTTCTTATTGGATATTTTAATATGTTGAGATGTACTTATGTATTTGTATTCATGTAATTTTAATCTCCTAAAAGGAGTCTTGTAGTATTGATGTAATCTCAATTAAAAGAAATGCATAAGGGAATGGGTAGTTCTAGGTAAAAGAAAGGGAAAAGAATGTGGAATATTGGACATGTTACTAGCATTAAAAGAAAGTGTTTATGTTATTTCTCCTATCCTCTTATGTTGTCCATATGTAAATGAAACAATCTTAAATATAGTTATATATAATGATGTATTGCAACAATAATGTATTCTCTCTTGATGAAAGGATCCAAGGAAATTATTGAGAAATGATAGATTAGTGATTGGAATTATTAACAATGAATGATTATGAAACAATGCAATAAAATAGTAACTTGATTATAATGTTAATACTTGGTTCATGTTAATGAAGTACCTAGGATAATGCCTACCTTAATGAATATTAATCTCTTACCAAAATTATTAGAGAAAAGTGATATAAAGGATAGTAGATGTAGATGAAATAAATATGAATTTATGGAATGAGTTGATAAAAGGAATAATGATGTTGGATGATTAACTTATGTTTAATAAAAGAAATAAGTTAGGGACATTTAACTTGGTGCATTAAAATGAATGTAGATCTTTTAAGCTCATGATTCCATGAATCTTATGCATGTAAATGGTTTATATGATGTTGCTTCAGTTGCAATGTTAGGGAACCTGCGAGGACTTAAGTTGTATAATCTTACCTTCAAGTAGTAGAAAATTATTTCTTCTTTTAGAAATATGAAGTGTAGTGATGAATATTATTCTAATTAAAATAAAAAAAAGAAATTTACTACTTGCATTTTATAGAGGTTTTATGTCTTGTCCTCTTGGGTTGCTTGGTGGGGCGTTACAATGTTAAGACTCGAAAATCAAAACAATCAAAAGTTTCTTCAAGACCATGAATGATCAACAACATTCCATTAGAAAACAAAACACTAATCTATATTATCATTAAGCCATAAAATATGTTTTTAAAGTTTAGAAGCATATTACAAGAACTTTCAAGAAACATAGTACTATCCAAGGACCAAAATGAATACCCTCCAAATGATTATGATTATGTTGATGTTGATGTCTATAATTTATGTCTAATGATTATGATGATGTTGTTGTTGATGTCTATAATTTATTTCACTTACTAATGCTTGCCTAGATTGAATTTTGAATTGCCAGGTTGGAGAACGCTTTCAAAGTTTAGGGTCTGTTCTACATGATACTCTTAGTTACAGCTCAAATGCAACTCAACATATTTTTGATGCTGGGCAACCCACTGCAGAAACTCATCCGCAGGTGAAATTTAATGTTGTGAATCTTGGCATTGTTAATGTTATTACTTTTCCTCACGTTTCATATTTGTGAAAATGTTTCTTGGCACTATCTTATTCTTATTACAATGTTCTTTGTTGTGGGGCAGGAGGTCAATCTTCATTGTCTTCATTGTGGGGGATAGTGAAGATTTCTCTGACAAATAGCAGGTCTTCTTTAGTATCTTATAATAACATGCTAAATTGATAAAGGTCTTATGGGCATTTAATCTGCAATTACTAATAGACTAAGCATATTATTACTATGCTTAATGTTCCATTTAAATAGATTTAACACAAAAAACAAATTTACAAAACTGAACCAATGGCATGTTTACAACAAAGATGTGTTGAGGAGTATGCTCTTTATTGAATGTTAATTGTTCCTGCACAATCCACTCATACAATAGTGAAATGCTATGTGGAAGGGATGGTTGCTAGTGTTCCTTGAGGGAAGGGGGATTTTGAAAGACTTGTTATCATTGTATTGTGTATTTCCAATATGTTTGGATGCAGGGTAGACCAGGAGAATGAAGGATCACTCACCGATTGCATGATAACCTAGTTTTGAAGGGTCACTGGAAGAGGGGAATGAAGGATCATTCACTGATTGCATGATAACCCCACCAAGCATTCTTTCCTTTAATTTTCCACAATATCTCAAAGTATAATCATTATTCTTTACTTTCTTCTATATGCTATTCTTTCTATGGTTTTGTTATCTCAGAAATATATCAAAAACATTGCAGATGTGCATATAAAAGTAAAATATTGTCTTTCAATTGTTCCACATTGAAGCATTTCCTCTTTGGAGTATTCTCTTCGTTTGTACAATATCTATCAAAAATGGTTCCCATATTTCTTCAAGATCTATTTTAATCTTTATATTGCAATTTTGATTAGATTTGACCTATAGTTGATTTCATTAGTATTTTATAACATATACTCCTAATGTGAAATGTGGAGAGAAAGAAAGAGACACACTAGGTATGAATTACACGATATACCCATCATCACTTAGCACTTAAATAATAAATTATGGACAGGGAACAACCCCCTAACCTCTGGATGTTTGTTTCATGTTGGCCTCTTATTATATGCAAAGGTAGGCCTGTCTTAATTAGGCTAACAACCACAGTGTAGGGGCCATAATATTTTCCCTTTAACCACATTTATAGTTTGAGAAAATCAGAAAAAATTGTTTCAGATTTATATTATCCTTTTGAACTAGCACACTGCCATCAAAATGCATAATCATTGGTCATCTCAAGAAAATTCCTATTGATTAGTAGGATATCCTTATAAAAATTTGATGCATGGATTTCTTGTGAATTATCGACTGTTATGTATCCTGCAAGTATGGAAGGAATAGTGTTGGTGTTAGGTTTCATTTATTATTGAATTCAATGGTTTCCAAGATGTGTTGAGGAGTTTTCTCCTTGTTTAGTGTTAACTGTTCCTGCACAATCTACTCATAAAATAGTGAAATGCTATGTGGAAGGGATGGTTGATAGTGTTCCTTGAGGGAAGGGGGATTGTGAAAGACTTGTTATCATTGTATTGTGTATTTCCAATATGTTTGGTTGCAGGGAAGACTAGGAGAATGAAGGATCACTCACCGATTGCATGATAACCCAGTTTTGAAGGGTCACTGGTTGAGGGGACAGTCAAGGTCCCGATGATTGGGCCATTGGAGGGCCCTATTTCTTTGTAGTAATTGCTATTCAAATTGGATGCATGGATTTCTTGTGAATTATCCGCTGCTATGTATCTTGCAATTGCATCTGTAAATCTCAATATACTTCTCTACGATTGTAAGCCACTTAGAGATCAAAATAGAGAAACTAAATAAAAATCGTTCTTTGTCCTATTTCCTTTTAACAAAGTCTCAACTAGATCTATTAGATTTCCACAATCCATATTAATGCTAGTATTAGTTTCTGGGTTTGATTGTGTATAATTTTTTACATCAACGTTTTGGATCATACTACATGATCCATCATATCATGTTCTTTTCCCTCTAGCATCCTGATGATGGATCATGTAGTATGATCTGAAATGTTGATGGAAAAAATTATACACAATCAAACCCAGAAACTGATACTAGCAAAGTCTCAACTATGAATGATACAATATACATTTGATGCCATAAGCTATCAAATATACAAATGGCGCCTACCTAGAAGCTCACCAGGAGAATGAAGGATCACTCACTGATTGGATGATAATCCAGTTTTGAAGGGTCACTGGTTGAGGGGACAGTCAAGGTCCGGATGATTGGGCCATTGGAGGACCCTAGTTCTTTGTATTAATTTCTATTCAAATTGGATGCATGAATTTATTGTGAATTATCGGCTGCTATGTATCCTGCAACTACATCTGTAAATCTGCATATACTTCTCTAGGGTTGTAAGCCACTTAGGGATCAAAATAGAGAAACTAAATAAAAATCGTTCTTTGTCCTATTTCCTTTTAACAAAGTATCAACTATCAATGATACAATACATTTGATGCCCTAAGCTATCAATACAAATGGCGCCTAGCTAGAAGCTCATGGGCTGTCCATTTGATAACCACAGTCAACATTTCAAAAAAATGGATATCCTTGAGCACACGCACCAATAACATCAAATAATGGAGTTAAAGCACGAGCTAGGGCACGACACCAGTAGAATGCAGTCATTTCAGTGACAACAATTTAGAATGCAGTCCTTTAGCGTGTATTAAATAGAATAGAATTTTTAGCATATTATTATCATTCTATTTCTTTGTTGTAAACATGCCATTGGTTCAGTTTTGTAACTTCATTGTTGTATGAGTGGATTGTGCAGGAATAGTTAACATTAAACAAGGAGCAAACTCCTCAACACATCTTGGAAACCATTGAATTCAATAATAAATGAAACCTAACACCAACACTATTCCTTCCATTCACTTCTACCAAGAATAAAGCATTTAATCCATTCAACATTACATATAATCATTAGACAGTTACATTTCCTGACTGTGTAGAGGAACAATCACGACCAAAATGATCAAAACTACTTTCACCCTTGCATGAGCTATTCCAAACTTCAAGTAAAATGAGCAATATGCTATATCAAATCATTCATATTCATAGTAACCATTCGAAGGATCATTTTGTTAATGAACCCTCTGACTATACCCCTGTGGCAGAGAAAGGAAACCTCAAAATAGAGAAAGGAAACTTAATAAAACCAGTCTATGCCGATGTTTGTGAGGGTACAGTCATGATAAGTGCCTCTCAAACCTCTCTAAACATGTAAGATTATCTTTAAATACTTTATTGATCTCTTCTAAACATTAACCAAATCAAACCTACATTTGAATCCACACACAATAACCCCAAAATGAAGGGTTTTGTATCCTTTAATGAATCTCAGTCACTGGTAGCACATGGACAGTCAAACCAGTAGTCTCCAAAGTATTCAATAAGTGACTAGATTGTATTTAATACACACTATTCCTTCCATTCACTTCTACCAAGAATAAAGCATTTAATCCATTCAACATTACATATAATCATTAGACAGTTACATTTCCTGACTATGTACTAGAGGAATAGTCAGGAAATGTAACTGTCTGAACGATCCAAACATTTGAAAATAGTGAATCGATATCCTTGAGCACAAGCACCAATAATATCAAATAATGGAGATAAAGCACAGGCTAGGGCACGACACCAGTAGAATGCGGTCATTTCAGAGAGCATTCGCGATCAAATAAAATGCAATGCATTTGAAATTTGCAATCGAATATGATGCCAGATGCTTGAAAGATGAAGAAATCACATACCTTCTCTCGCGCTTAGCTTTCGCTCCTCTATCCAATCGAAATAAAAATGATGAGGCCGTTTCACTTTTTTTTTTCATAGCCAAATCTTCCTTGTACCACACGAAAAATATGCCATTGGTTCAGTTTTGTAATTTGTTTTTTGTGTAATTAGTAATTGGTAGATTAAATGCATATAACACCTTTATCAGTTTAATTAGCATGTTATTATCATATCAGATAAAGTATGTTTAAGAATTGTTGGAACTGGTCCTTTTGCGTGTATTAAACATAATAGAATTTTTAACATATTATTATCAATCTATTTCTTTGTTCTAAACATGCCATTGGTTCAGTTTTGTAGATTTGTTTAATCTGTTAAATGCATTTTTCGTGAGGAGGGGTCTTGTTCTCAGGAGATTGATGAAGATTGTGCACCTCAAAAACCAATTCATAAGGTACCAATCATGTTTCCTATTCGCTTATATTTTTGGATTGGTAAATATCCTTATAAGTTTCATGTCCTTTCTTTTGATTACTATGGATGAGATATATATCTTACATTTAACATTCAACTTCTTTACATTTTAGAACATGTAGTGTGTTTTTTAAGGATTTTACCAAATCAACTTTTAACATAAACCAAAAACACCAAACTGATATCTTGCCCTTTCAACTTGACAAAATATTTGCATTTGACCAATAACTACAAGCAACTAAATGATAAATCCACATACCTGTATCTTTGTAAAATACCTGGAAATCAAAAAGATGGCTAAGTGGCTGCCGCCATGATTTTTATCTACTAAATATGGGAAAAAAAACACCAAAAAAAATTGAATAGAAAACATGATTGGTCATTTCAGAGAGCATTCATGATCAAATAAAATGCAATGCCTTCACTCGTGCTCGATCAACTTTCACCCGCTCATTTTTTCCCACTCCTTTTCTCTACAAATGAAATAAAAATGATTTGGCCATTTCAAAATAGTGAATCGATATCCTTGAGCACAAGCACCAATAACATCAACTATTTTGATATGTGGGTACCCTAATGTTGGCAAGAGTTCTTTTATTAATAAGATTACTCTGCAAGCTTGAAGAAGCGATATATTTTGGCAAATGAAGAGTAGAAAGATGATGATATTCCTGAGATCATGGACGGAAACAATGTTGCAGATAGAATGGGAAGACATCTTTCTAGACTGGCCCTGGATCCTCTGACAATTGGGGTAGGATCCAGACCCAGGCTAAAAAGATGTCTTCCTTTCTGTTGTGGAATTATCCCTTCTTTGGCCTGCACTCATTCCTCTTGTAAAAAATGGTTATCTAGAAACTTTGGATATTGTTTCTCATCCATGCACGAAATGTGCTAGTGATCATATAAAATTACTTTAGGCCTCCGGTATTGATGAGATGTACAAGTGTAAAATGTTTTTGCGAGACTGGGATCAATTTGTGTAGTGTACATAAATGCAAGGCGGTGATTATTCTCGATGATCGACAGGTAGCTAGGACAATAGCTAGGACTAAAGATAAAACAGCTCAAGAGACCATCATAGGTTCTCTCTTTCTTCAGTCTATATTATTGACAAAATGTTTTACCTTTCATTAGCTAATCAAATCCGGGGAAAGGTAAAACATTCTGTCAATAATATAGACCGAAGAAAGAGAGAACCTATGATGGTCTCTTGAGCTATTTTATCTTTAATGTGCATATCCGTCGGTTTTTCGACACTTAATCATTAATTCTAATAGAAGTGTTATGCATTCGACAGTTAAAATGTCAGAGAAAACTAATTTATGACAATAGTTCCGATAGTAATGCTATACGTTCGATAGGGAATCTGTCGGAGAAATAATGAAGGACTGTCGATCTTCCGACATTTTAAGTGTCGCAAATAGAAATTTTTTGACAGACCCTTCGACATTAATGCCATATCACCGACGGGTATATCTATCGGAATTAAGTGGCAACTGTCACTATTCCAACAGTTATAATGTCGGAAAAGATATCTTTTCGACAGTTAATAGGTCATTGTGTCAGAATTTTGATGGATAAACTGTAGAAAATGCCATAACGAAGTTGTTGCTAAAATGCATGTTTTCGATGTGATATGGTGTCAGTAAACCAATGGATACGTCTTCTGTCACAATTTCCTACGCAAAAATGGCGACGGACCCATTTGTCAAAATGTCAACAAATTAGCATTGCAAATTTGACAAATGGCCATCGAAATTTGACCCCAAATGTAGTAGTGGCTTATTGCGATCATATGGAGTCATGATCACACATGTGACAAATTAGCAATGGCGTGTCTATTGGCGAAGACCTATTTGGAGGCTGACTTGGAACATGTTTCAAGTTATGTGATATGCAAGCTTAATTTACAAATCTAAATGATAAATTGATGTAATCATTATGTTGTAACATTGTAAGAGGTTCTGTGTGCATCTTCGCATGGGTCCATTTGTATCTTGTAAACATGATTTATCCTATGAAGGCCAACTTGGATATGATTGTTGTAACTTGTATATAAGGATTGAAATCCTTGGAAAATAAGTGTGCAACATAAGGGATAATTGCATATGTAAGATGTTGAGGTGAATGCGAGCTTGAGGATGCATTGGATACTATTTAAAGAACAATAGTTGTGCACTTAGGCACAAGGTGGAGCTTGCTTGAAAGTGGTTGAGTATTGGAAGCAGTTTCAGAATAGAATTATCTCAGTCTTGAAATTGTAAGATTTGGAGAACCTGAGGGTGACCTTAACTCTCAAATCTCCTGATCAGGTTGATGTATTGTACACCCCTAACAGGGTAATTGCCTCTAATAGGGTTGGAATCATAGCAAGGTTGATTCCTTAATTAGGATCACATTGTAAAGGCTCCTAACAAGGTATGTCCTTTAAACCAGGACCTGCCTATTATAATACTCGACTCCTAACAGAGTCAGGACTCCTAACAAGGTTATTATACTCATAGTGTAGATATTTGTGGGTACCATCCCATTGAGGTTTTTCCCTTAACATGGTTTTCCCCGAGAACAAATCTTGGTGTTCATGTGTATGTGTTCTATTGCTATATTTACTTTTCAGTTTAGTATTTTATTTTGAAGTTGAAATACAAGTTGGCATCAACTAATTAGGGCATTGTTATTCTAATAGGTGCATGGGCAAGTTGATGACATGTGTCCATGGTTGGTGACATGTGGCCAAGGAGGTTGGAAGGAGACCAAGAGTGATTGACATGTGGCCATGGGTTGTTGATGAAAAATCAATAGATACGATAATTCAATTTAATTAATTATCTTAGCCACATGAGGAGGTGGCATGTGATGTGGGGAGATGAGGTGGAAGAGAATGTGAGGTGGAAGATGGATTGATTTGAATTTTGATTTGGAAGAATTAATGAGAAATTGAACTATATAAATAGATTAATAAATTTATTTATGAAGTAGAGGAATGGAGAAATATTAATTAAATAACTAGTATTTAATTAAATCCCTTAAGCCAATTTTATGTGTATAAATGTTCCATTCATTTTCATGAGATATGAGTTCTTGCTACTCATGAAACATGGAGGTAACTTGGCCGAGGAGGACGATGCTTGGGAACTCTTCAAGTTCCTCAATGAAGAATGGACAAAGATTCTGTTGTCGAAGCAGTTGGGAAAGGAAATTGATGCTCCCTCTTATATGCTGCCATCCTGACATTTCTGCTAGCCTTAGGGGCTGTTATAACCCTTTTGATTTTAATCTTTTTGCTAAGACTATTATGGTTAACTCTATTTATAGCCTTGTGTGGCTCGATATGATGTTTAAACTTAATTTTCCTTTTAAGTACTGCTTTATGATGGTTACTTATGTGGACTTTTGTTTTGATGATAAGTGGTGGCACTATGCTTTCCTTAAGTTGGTTTTTGATAGAGGAAGGTCTGTTGTTGTACAGTTCAATGTCTCTCTGTTCTCTAGATGTTGTTGATGTGTTGTTAACATGTTTCTAGTGTGCTGCTATTGTACCATGGGCCAACACCCTTTTGTTGTTGCTTTTTTAAAAAACATGGATCAATAAATTTGACTAAAAAAGTACACAATTGAATCATGATAGCAATATCAGAATTATGTACTTTATTCATATTTATATATTAAAACACTCCCCTCAAAGAAAGCAAAAAATAATATACACGTACCAATTTCATCCCTCTAAATTTAATATATCTTACAAACCTCCTTAATAGTAAGAAGAATCTAAGATTTATTACTACATTAAATTAATAATTAATAATAACAACACCAATATATTCTATTAAGATAAATGAAAGTTGCTAATTGATTTAGTTCCATCCTTCACATACCAACGAGGCCATGTGATGGGAAAGGAACATGATTGATTTCCTCGAGACTTACGCAAGTGAAAATAGCTTTTACTGTATCATGACATAAAAAATGAAACTTCCCATTCACCACACAGACAAAAGGTGTCATTTCATTGAGTTGTAACTTTGGTTATCTCAAAATGTTGGGATTGTATAGGATTGTGTGAAGAGCACTTGCATTCCGTTATAAAAGTATTGTGCAAGTGAAACCCACAGCTTTAAGGGAATAAAAAGTGGCCTTTACTCAAAAACATGATGCACACCAATAACTTAGTTTATTTGCACACCACTTTCACATTAACAATTTGTTATGACCCATTTACAGTATAACTTCTTATGGCGGCTCTATTAAACATGGTATTTTCTCAAAAGGAACTGGTGTTGACATCCTAGATGGGTTCCCAAATGGTGTTGACATCCTAGATGGGTTCCCAATACATTATATTATAGTAAGTTTAAAGCACTTCTTTTGAAGAGGAAGAACATCATTAATGAATGCCACTCAAGGAGAATGTTGCAAGTTGCAAGAAAAACTAAAGTTGCCTCAAAGTGGGCAATGGGTGATGTTGTGTTTTTTACCATAGATAACAATCTAGCAGAGCCTGCAAAGAAGAGACAAAGAAAGAAAAGCCTAACTGATGATCATTGAAGGCCTAAAACTGTGTGTTGTGTGAGAACAAACTTCAAAGAGAATCTTGTGGAGATAACAACTATAAAATATATTCTAGTGGTTTTTATTTGAATTCAAGTGTCTGTTCTCAAGGCAACAAAGGCAATATAAACTGGTGCACATGTAGTTCCTTGAGGGTGGAGACTTTGCTTTTTTCTTGATAATTCCAATGTCATATAATTAATATGATTGCGAAGTTTAAGGAAAAGACACCGACAGGTTTAATAATAATCTTTTGTCGAATGTTATACTATTGGGAAAGTGCAGCCGAAAAAACTTTGGTCACAGCAATGTTCCCTACTGCAATGGCAGTGACACACTAGCTATTTCATTCCAAAACACTGGTGTTTATATATTAAAATACTTGGACAGATTGATTAGACCTTTGTATTTTTATATATATCTTATGTCATCAGTTGTAGGCTTCCATGGAGGCCATGAATGAGGGGAGGGGAGCCCTAAGCTTATTATTATTGTTTTAATTAGGGTATATTACCTAGTTAGAAGGTTAGGTGAGGGGGAGCATCAAGTATATTGTCAAATTTGTCATCATCCATGCATAGATAGATAGATACCGCAATTATTACACTGTGCTTTACTATTTTTCTTCCTTATATTTTGTAATCACCCTACAAAAAACTTCTAATTTGTAAACAAGAGCTGACAGTATTCGGTATTTGGAATTGAGTCTTGCTTCCTTTTTCACTTGTTGTAACAGAGAGTACAAGAATTGCAGAGAGAGTGAGAGAAGGGGGGAAGATTAAACAAAAATGGGTTCTTTCATTTTTTTTTATTAGAATTTGTATGTGGGTGAACTTGATGTTGTGAAATCTGATGGTGGGGAATAGGATAGTGGAGTTTTCTGGGCTTTTTGGGTCTGTTGTGTAGTCTGGTTTTGCAGGTATGGATTTTGGGCAGGGAGGAGATGGAGGTTTTGGTTCAGTAGGAGGGGAATCAACAATGGCTAATTTATTACATGATCACCGACATAGAAGCAATAACAGTGACGTTGGTTCTGCAGATGGTGTTTTGAAGCCTTGCAGATCTGTTCCAGAGATGGGTTTCTGCAAGTCCAGAGATGATGATGACAGAGGGGCAGAAAATCATCAGAATCCCATGAAGCTTGCCAGGACTGACTCCTTCCCATTTGACCTCAAGATGCACAATCAACATCAGCAGATGATGAGGACTAATTGGGGCTATGGTACAAGCAATTCAACTGATGGGGGTGTCTTGTTTAAGACTGATGCCTCCTGCAAGAATGAGCTTGCGTTCTATACAGATAGGGCTGCTCTGATGCAGCAGCCTTATTACCCCTTGAAATCTGCAGGTATGGTCTGTAGAACTAGATATATATCTATTGTGTATATACTTTGTGGTGGACATATACACAATATGCACATTATTCCTGTTCTGCAACATTCTTATATGTCTGGGTTTTTTTAAGCAGGATTGCCATTGTCTATGGGGAGAGGAGAAAGCATGAACAACATGGGCATGGGGATGAGCAGTTATGGTAGTGCTGTACAGGGATCCAGGTTTTGCTTCACACCATCTCAGTGGCAGGAGCTTGAACACCAAGCTTTGATTTTCAAGTACATGACTGCCGGTATACCAGTGCCCCCGGACCTGCTTATGCCCATTCGGAAGAGCCTCACTGAATTGACTGGTTTATCAGCTCTCTCTGCTCCACGTCATTCCACCAGTAAGATTTTTCTTGGGACTCTTCATCTACTATTTTGTCAGTTTAACTCAATACACATACATTATTAGATGTCCATGATAGTTCTGCACTAACAACAGCAGCAAATGATGACTTGCAACGGCCACTTTGAATTCCAGGCCAATAGGCAATGTCCAGATTACTCATCAGCCTATTGCGTATGATTCATAACCTGTCTAATGACATTTTCTATAATGTTGGATGGGAAAATGATCTCTACTGTGAAGAGACTTTGGCCGTTGCCATTGTTGCCATTGTTAGGCTGATATGGGATTTGGCCTATAATCTATACTCTGTGCAATGCACATAAATTTTGGGTGCCATCCATTTTATGTTATGATTTATGAACAGTGGGTGTCACAGCCATTGTTGGTCATCTATCCTCTGGGTACTGCTCATAAATTCTGGGTATCATCCATTATATGTGACGATTTATAAACAATGGGTGTCAGCCATTGTTGGTGATATCGGATATGGCCTATAATTTATCATCTGGTGTAATGCACATAAATTGATAATGGGTTTCATCCTTTTATGTGTACTATGGTTTATAAACAATGGGTGTCACAGCCATTGTTGGTGATGGTATAATTGTTAATCTTGTGGATTTTTGTGTTTGTGTTGCAGTGGGGTGGAGCTCTTTCAATTTGAGGTTTGCAAACAATACGGATCCGGAGCCTGGGAGATGCAGGAGAACAGATGGAAAGAAATGGCGTTGTTCCAGAGATGTTGCTCCGGATCAGAAGTATTGTGAGCGGCACATGCACAGAGGCCGACCCCGTTCAAGAAAGCTCGTGGAAGGTCAGACTGCCATCAGTAATAGTAGTAACGGTAATATTAGTAACAATAGTACTGCTACTCTGGGAGGACCCAATTCATCTTCATCTTCTTTGGCTTCCTCCATAAGCCTGGCAGCTGGTCGTAGCAGCACTGGTAGTACTAGTTTTACCAGTCTGCGTCCTCCGTTCTCAATTAACAGCCATACTGCAAACTCTATCAAGGCTTTCTCTGGAAGTGGAGGCAGTATGTCCATTAATGGTGGTGTTTCTAGCAGCCAGTTTAACAAGCCCCCATTGCACATGGTTTCTGCTGGTGCTGCTAGTGCTACATCTGCCATGTCCAACAAGGACTACAGGTATTAATTGTGTTTTTTTACCATAAATGGTTGTCTGCTTTCATTTAGAGTGAGCAATGAAAACACTGTACCTTCTCTTTTATTTTTGAGCTCTGATGTTTGAATCCACAAGGCAACTAAGAGTAAGTAATTATGGTGCTCCGTCCTAAGAAACTCTTTTAATGCGAAGTGAAGTAAAATGAAGGCTGCCAGCCAATGCAGCTGATTATGTCTGCATATGATCAATGTAGGCACCTGCATAATGCATATTGATGAGGCAAGGCTTCATAAAAAGTTGGTTTTTTTTATCAAGATTCATAGTAGATGAGCTGACATTGCCAGGAACTTGAAAATGTGTTAAGATTATGGCTCTTGATCTCTTAGACTGCTTGGCCTTGTGGATAGCATAAAAATTCTCTCTTTCATTGACAAAATCTATGCTGCCTGATTTGTCTTTCACACACAAAGCTTGGGTAGTGGCTATCCAGCCACGAAAATCATTTTTTTTATATAGCTTTTTCCAAACTTTTGAAAAAAAAACTAAGTGTCTCCCCTTCGTATGGTTAACAATTTTCGTAGCCGCATAGCCGCTGCCCAAAGCTTTACGTTCATAATTTCTGGCCTACAGTTTTCCTTATGGTTGGTAAATAGTCTTCGAATCACTCAATCTTGGGACATAAATGAGGGACATGATCCTCACCATGGTGCCATGTTCGCTCCTTTGCCACTTATTAAAATGCATATAACCATTGCACAGAAACTGCTGCTGCTAGTAACATCAGATGAGGCCAATTTACACATAACCTAGGATAATTAAGACTTTCTTCTGTAGTTGATATAATGCAGACCACAATATCATTCTGATTGCTCCCCGGTACCAGGATTTTTATCATTCCATACATTACTAAATATGTTTTAAAAATGAAGTTTTCTCGAGTGTGCCGATGGAGCAGCTTGAACCCGAGCATATGTTTGATTCTTCACCAGAGGAAACAAACCAGTAGAAACAGCAGTGCCAATTTCAGACGTTGATCACCTAGGGTTCAAGAATGCCACCAACTCCCCAATGAAATACACCTCTCTTACTCTTCATAATGATGTGTTGCTGAATGCAATCCGAAATGCTGATTCAAAAAACAACAGTTTCTTCCACAGGCATTCTTCTAAATACAATAGAGATGGTACCGAACCATGTGACAAATGGGTTTTACAAATCTTCGAAATGGCCTTGCATGCTTTTACAAACTTGATTGGCTTTGGTCTATTGAATCTCTTGGTAGGCTTAGGATATGTGCAAGAACTCAAACAATGTGTGATGGTTACAAGAAGTTTGCTATACATTCGAATTGCTCCTATGACTATAAAAGTTTGTCTTTTTATCTTAGAATTTTTTTTCGCAAGTTGTTTTCATGAAGGTTTGATTTGGATTTAAGTGATCTTGTTTCCTGTAGATACATGAACTGGATGAAAGGAGATATGGATGAACCGTTGCTCTTCTCAGATGGAAAAGGCCTGGGTCAGGATTCTCAACAGTCCATGAGCAGTCTGGCAATGCTTTCATCAATGAACAATGCTTGGCGCCTCATGCCACCATCCAAGGTGCACACAGATCCCAAACTGAACAACAATTCCATGCTGCAATACTGTTCTCCACAGCTTCGTACACTCCTTGGCCAAGACTTTGGCCTTATGTCTGACACCAACCAGATGAACTTGCAATTACAAGAGCAGCAGCAGCAGCAACAGCAACAGCAACAACAGCAACAGCAACATTCCTTCTTAAGTACAGGGTTTGGTAATGACCAGTCATCAGAGGGACAACCCTTGAGACATTTCTTTGATGATTGGCCAAGAACAACCAGAGACCCAACAACAATTTCCTGGTCTGACATGGAAGAAAGATCCTCAAACAGCACACAGCTGTCCATGTCTCTTCCCATGACCATATCTGATTTCCCCACTTCACCCAGAGGAAAAGTCTCCTTATCCTCCCTCAAACTGTCCATGTCAGCAGCCAGGTCATCAACTGAGGAAGACCCACTTGACCCAACTCAAATGGGTCTTGGTGTGGGCATGGGACTAGGTCTCCTGAATGAAGAAAGGCATAGGCAGACCAATAACTGGATCCCTGTGACATGGCAAAGTCCAGTGGGAGGACCTCTTGCAGAAGTTTTACAGTCTAGTACTAATGCAGGAGGAACCCCTAGAGGTGGGTGTAAGACATCAGGGCTTAATCTGATGAGTGATGGATGGGAACTGAGCCCTCGTGGCAGCCCAAGAATGGCATCCCCAACTGGTGTTTTGCAGAAGACTTTTGCTTCTCTGTCAGATAGCAGCAGTGGAAGCAGCCCTCGAGCGGTTGCAGCAGCAGCTGCTGCAAAACATGAGACATCTCTGCAACAAAATCTTGGAGGAGTGTAGCTCAGCAAAGTCAAGCCTTGTTTCCCAATGAATCCACATGCTTTGAGGGCAAACTTATGCTTTGCTTTATGATTTAATTTTATCTGCTCAGAAAATTTGCAGTTTTCCTGCTTAGAAACTGATGGATGGTGGTGGTATGTTTGCTTGTCTGATCTTCTAGGTATGGATGCCAGACAATTTCAAAAAACTCTTGAATGCACATAGACTGGTTGGATTGGAAATAAATTGTTCAGACCTATCAGACTTCCAGAAAACTCATATTTTTAGTATCACTTCATTTTCTACCTTTCAGTTTTCGCTGTTAGATCCTTTTTAGCAGATGGGTATGTGATTGTGAAGTCAAGTGCAACAGACTATAACAGTTTTATTCTGAGATTTCATGAATCTTATCATCTTATTCCTGCTTGGGTATGAACTTTTAGTCTGTATTGTAGAACAAGACATACTATTTTCATTTCTTATAACGTGGACCTGACTGAAGTTATTGCAGAAAATTTATGTTTTGTCTAAGTTCATATTAATCTACCGTCCATCTCTTGCAAACTAATTGAAGTTTTTATTTCCCTGTTACTTCGATTTCTATTTGAACAATGAAGATTCCAAATTATTTACTGTAACAAAACTTAAAGAACACTGCAGTGGATTATATAGATTTTCATTAAAAGACAGGTATTTGAATGATGTTTACGGTTGCTTAAACGTTTGGTTGGATTGTAAGAGACCAATTTGTCCTTAGCTTCTGATGGCAACATTTTGTTGTATATAGAGACACTTTATAATACCCATCTAATATTTTCTTGATTGTGATTCTTCAAATTGACTGCAACAGTACCCAAATGTTTTTGTATTAAACATGATCTCTTTGAACATAGAAAGATGCAGAATTTCAGTCTGGTTCTGCTTAAAAATGGTGGCGGCATTGACGTGAGATAGAGACTGTAGAGTTGTTTACAAGTACGTATTACAGTTTACATCAGCATAGAGAAATAGAAATAAGCGTCAATTATGTAGAATTGTTTAATGCTTTTTTAACTTGATGTTCTTAATTATTATTATTATTAATTATGTATTTTGTCCTCAATGTAAATGATGAAAAAATCCAATTTTTATAGGTAATGAAATATCTGATATAAATATAGGATGATGCAATAAATTACATAATGACAAAATATTTGTTTTTATATTATAGAGCTGTGACTGATAATAGAATTGAAATAAATGCTAAATAATAATATCTAGTTCAAAATTAGATGAAATAGTGTTGTCTTGAGTGTAATTTTTAGAGCTTTTTGTGATATTTATTAGACAAACATTTATGAATTTGAAAGTTTTGTGTCTGATATTTTAGTTCATTTATATTATTGTGGAAATCTTCTTTACGAATGTGGGTTTGAACTTTGTTGATTTGGATATTTGGAATTTGTTGGTCTTATTGTTTTCAACTTACATTTTGAAAAAATAACCTCTTTAGACAATGTTTAATTAACTAGGCTAGAGGTATCCCCTTGACCAAACATTTTCTATTGAGTAAGCAATACACAATAGAATATTGTTGAAGATAAAATGCAAACGTGCAATAATGTCTAAATGCTAATGTAAATGGATGTAGTCATGATTCTTTGATTATACAATGGTTACAACATTAATGTGCTGATTCAAATGTTTTCTTCAATCTTTAGATAGATGTAGATGATTTAGGGTGTATTTGAACACAACCTTAATATACAAGTTAATAATTTCAACAATTAGTGCACATATAATACTTTGTTCAAAGAGATGGTAGGGTTCCAAAATTCAATGCTGAATTTGAGAAGTTTATGAGTAATTGATATAATTTGTGGATTTGATCCAAGGAAAGGGATGGATGTTTTGAAGTAAACTAATTATTGGGAATGTGTGTAGATGAGGTCAAGTTAGATTCATGTTTAATTATTTGAAATTATTTAAAAAGGCAAAACCAAAACTCTATTTGAAATGATGAGAAAAGCTAAGTCCATGCGCACACACTAGTTATGGTGAAAGTAAATCCAAAAATGAAAAAGAAAATTTTAGGGCATGCAATTTTTGCTATTACAAAATGTCCCACACTTGTAAGTCCAAATATGGAAAAGAAAAATATAGGGCATGCAATTTTCACTATTACATTTTGCCCTATACTAGTATAATTCTAAAAATGAAAAAGAAGAGTGTAGAGCATGACATTTTTACTATTTCATTTTGTCTCACACTTTGACTCGAATGTGAACTAGTATGAAGATGGACATCAAAATTAAACATCAATCAGTATGAAAGTAAAATATATCTCATGTAAGTCTTTTAAATAAGAATATCATTTCGATACAATTTCTTGAAGTCTAGTGCTCCATCTTGGAACTTGTAAAATTAAAATAAATAAATTAGTAGCTCTTTTGTCTAACATTTAAGAATAGATATTAACTACAATTAGCTTGAAATGTTAAAAACAAAATAAATATAAGGAAAGGAAAAAGATAAAATAGACTCACTTATTATAAACACAATGACTCTACAAGGAAACAAAAAAATGAGGTGATCCTATTTGAAAAGGGGATTAACCATAAACTTAAATACTACACTAACACTCTTAAATATATATTTATATTAGTGACATAATATGCCCCTTCGTTTATTTGTACACAAGTGATGCAAGGGATTGGAGAAGAAAAAATATGTAATCATGTAAAAGCATAAAAGCATCACAAAAACATACGATTACATAAAATATTATTATGTGTACGATAACAAAAACATATATGGAAAGGGAAGAAATGTATCCCCTTAATGAGGGGAAATAACAAGAGCCAATAATTGTAAATGAAGCATAGGTAAATGTAAGATATAATGTAAAAACCCTACGTATAAGGCAATCATAGGTGCCTCTAATGTTAGGGACAATAAGCAATTGATAATAGCTAAAGTGTTAGGAAACAAGTAAGCTTATCTAAATATAAGATGTCAACATTGTAAGTGTTAATCAAATATAATCATCATAAAAATGTGTTCATAAGATCTAAACATGATAATAATAAGCATGTGTAAACATGGGATCATAAGATGTAATTTTGGTAAGCATGAGTAAGCATCATAAGCCAAGATTTATGTAAGCATATGGTCAACCATGGTAATCATAGGATAGGCATGCAAACAAATACTAGGGTCAAAAAGTGGCAAAAAATGTTTTGGATGTAAAATAAAAGACAATGCACTTATCATAAAAACATAATGCACTCATGTTATATAACATGAGTGCATTGACGTTCAACCACATTATGAACACATATACATTTATATTAGTCCAAATTTAATGACACGAGCACATTATGACTATCATAAAATACAAAATAAATGATAGTTGCAACCAACCATTTTTAATTTAAATTTCTCAATCACTATCAAAACATGATTGATAAAAAGAACAACCACATTTCCAAGCTAAATCTAAGCCATCTTTGCCTAGTCAACAATGCTATGATATTTAAGATGCGATTTATAACACATTTTAATAATCTTAATTGAGATGAAATTATTTTTTCTTGGATTGACACATTCATTTGTTGATTTTTCTTTTTAGCCAATCTAAACCCTCCACCTCATAAATTGTTTTCACATAATTAAATGCATAAAGAAAATGAGCCATATGAACATGAACACAATTTCATTCAAACTTTTTCTACAATTTCCACACTTCCTTTTGAAATAAAATTAAATATTTTAAGAAATTCAAAATAATAAAATTGAGCTTAGAATGTTGGTAGAAATGTTTAAGAATTCTAATGCCACAAGCATGAACTACCAAACTCTTACACCATCATTGGAATCTAATTTTATCATCTAATTTTATCATGAGACATTGAATAGATAGGAAACCCATAGTCAGTTTTATGCCACAAAATTATCTTATGATATGGTAAATTAAAAATTACAAAAGATAAATTATATTTATCAATGTAAAATAATGTTGTTTTAAAAACAAGTTACAAAAGGATTTTTGATTCATTGATGCAACTATAAGTAGATAATAGTTGTGGAGTTGAGTGTATAGGCTCTCCTCACATAGATTGTTTTAGAGTTGAATTCATATAATAGTAATGTATAGACTTCATTGTTATAGGTTTCATTTATTTTTTTGAAAAAATTAAGTGGAAAAAAGTGCTTATGAAATCTTTTTTCTTTTTCTTTTTAAATTCACGTGATATGAAAAGAATGCATGCTTGGGTCCAATTCACAATTGATTGTTTCACCACATTTTATCTGAAGTGAAAAAAATGTATATATATTATTTTTATTATTTAAATTTTAATTTTAAAATCGTGATATCAAAATATAATGATTTAGAATCTTTGTATTTTGAATTTGATTGTGTTAAAATAAACTTTAAATTTCAAACCATGTTAGATCATTATATTTTATAAAAAACACAATCTTCTAATTAAAAATCGTGATATTTTGATTAATAAAAAAATTTTAAAATTGAAATAACATAATATTTGGAACCTTGCATTTTGAATTTTATTATGTTCAAACAAAATTTAAATTTCAAACCACAGTAGATTATTATATTTTATAAGATACACAATCTCCTCCTTATTTTTTTTAGTTCCTACGGTAGGCTGTAGAACTATAGGCATCAACATGTTTTTAACTAGTAATTAAACTAGTAAATCTCAACCAATCAAAATTCACTATTTTTCAAATAATATTATATCTTAATATTTGATAAAGTAAATTACAAGATATTTAACTTTTGTAATTTCTAGAAGTATTTTTCATTCATTCTATTGGCTGAAAAACTTTGAGCGATAAGGGCGGATTTCTCAGAAATATTTGTTTAGATTGCAAAGTTCAATTATGATTAGTTCTTATTAATTTCAACCAATCCAATTTCATAAAAAATGTTTAATAATAACATATTTTGATATTGGATAAAGTCAAGTTGTAAATTAATTAACAAAACAAGCTCTAGAAATTAGTTTTCTAAAATCTAATAGGCTAAAAACTTTTAGCGATATGAGCTATTTTTTCTCAGAATTTTTTTTTGGAAATAGAGAGAACTAGATATGCTAAAGTACAAAATATTTATTGAATAAGGTGGAAAACTTTATAAACTTTATAAATTTATTCTATAAGTATAGTCGAAACCACATTTATCTATCTATGTTGAAGGTTTAATTTGACCAATATTATATTTTATATTTTTATATTTTATCACTTCTCATCAAAATACTTGTTTCAGATTTCATTGTTATATATACTATATTAGACATATTTATACTATATTTTTTTATTTTATGTAATTTGTGTTAAAAGATTTATAATATATATTACAATACTATATATTACATTACATATATTTTTTACTTAAACTATTTTTTTATATTATATTAAAGTAATTATGATATATTACATTACATATATTTATATTATATTTTTTTATAAAATATAATATTAAAAAATAAAATTATAAAATTATAAATTATACAATAATAAAATAAGAAATTTTATTTTTTTAATAAAATAAAATAAATAATTATTAATATCATCACCCTCGCATACCCACACTTTTTCTAAATGGAAATATGTTATTTAAACTTAAACTTTATTTTCTTTTAGCATTATCTACTTTAACATTTTTCTATATATTTAACATCAATAGACATTGCATATTTCTAATTTTTTCAACTCTTTGCATTTATATAACTTCTAATTTTTTTTCAAAATTTTAAACAATCTTATTCAAATTTTGGCAGGAACTTCGTTGCTATGCAACCTTGTTAATAATTTTTTTTTCAAAATTTTAAACAATCTTATTCAAATTTTGGTAGGAACTTCGTTGCTATGCAACCTTGTTAATTAAGATACTTCTTTAAAATGTCGTTCAAATGAAGACATTTGAACGTGCCAAATTGTAGTAGGTATTGATGGAAAAATATTGTTGCATACTGAGACAATATATATAAATTACCCACTATTCTTTTCTTGAATATGGTGCTGCAAATTGACTGGACATAGACTGCAAAAGTGTCCCCCCCCCCAAAAAAAAAGGATTTTGTATTAAAAATGACATGATTTAAGATGCAGAATTTTATTTGATGCTTTACTTCAAAATGGAGGCATGAGAGAGACTGTAGAATTGCATACAAATCCTACAGTTTACATCACCATGGAGAACTAGAAATAAGGGTCAATTATTTATAATTGTTTAATGCTTTTTTAAATTTTATGTTCATTATTTTTATTATTATTACTTGTCGATAGGCTAAGCAAGTACTATTGCATCCATTTTTGGATTTCTTCCAAACTAATACAAATTTAACATATTCTATATTCTATTATAAATTTTAAGTTTGTCATAGTACATATGCAATATTTTTAACTTTATAAATTTTAAAAATTATTTTTTGAGCATGTGATTGGTCCATTTAGTTTGAGTCTTATTGCACGGATTTCTCGGAACATAAATTACCTTAGCTAATATTGTGTGAAAAATGGTGCACAGTCATAACGAAAACATTGGACAATAATAACAAATTCATGGTGAAAATGTGCAAAATAATTAACGAATAGATAGGGGACATTAAATGTGAAGGAAATTAAATGGGTAGGTGAGTTGGCTTGAGGCTATGAGTGGACGACTCATGGTCTTAGGTTCGACTCCCTCCCGGGTTTGAACGGGTGGGACGGTTTGTGGGCGGTTGATCTCACCCCTTGGGGGACTAGTCTCGCCCTAGCTCACATAGGTACCCAAGATACAGGTTGTTGGGCACTGGGCTAGGTCGCGGGGACAACCCATGTATATTAAAAAAAAAAACAAATCCACACTTTTAAAACATTATCATGAATTATATGATCAAATTTTATTTGAATGTTTGAACCTCTCAATGTTTATTTGGATTGTTTATTTAAAAAAAAAATATTTTGTTAGGTTCTTATGAAATTTATTATTTATTATATATTAATAAATTTACATTAAAAAGAAATATTTAATACATTTATTTTATTTTATACTATTTACTTTAACAAAATATTAAAATTTAAATTCAAATTTATGATATTATAATATATATTAATTTTTATTTAAATTAATATTTAATATTATTATCTTAGTTTTATTTCTAAAAAATAATTTTAAAAATTATTAGAAAATTAATAGCACAAATTAAAATGTTTAATTTTTTTAACTATGTCAAATATAATATTTATATTAAAATATTTTCAAATATATATAATTTATATTATTTTTAGTAGCTCAATTTCAAAATAAAAATTCTTGATTATTATGATTATTAAATAGAATTATACTTTAAAAAATATAATAAATTTATTAAAATTCTAATTATATATTTCACATTATAATATAATTACAAAATATTAATATTTAAATTAAACTATATTAAATTAATATTTAATATTATTATAATAGTTTTATTTTTAAAAACTTATTAAATTTAGTTCAAAATATTGATTTATTTAAATATATTTATTTATAATATTTATAATAAAAATTGTTCATTATTATAATTATGATTATATAAATTTATATTAAAATTCTAATTATATTTCACAATATAATTACAATTGATTAGGCAAGTACTAGCCACTACATGACACTTGTTATTGATTGTGTATTTTGTCCTAATGGAAATGATGAAACTTTTCAAATTTTGTATGAAATAATATAATTTGATATAAATATATGATAATGCAATGAGTTACTTAATGCCAAAGCTTCTATTTTTATATTAGTTTTATATTTTAATTTTAATTTATATGCAAATTGATTTTTAATTATAAATAATTATAAAATTATTTTAATTATAATTGTAATTTTAATTTATATGTAAATTGATTTTTAATTATAAATAATTATAAAATTATTATAATTATAGTTGTAATAATATTTTTAAATTGTAAAATAATTTTTCTTTTAATTAATTTTAGGGCTAATTATTTAGGCCAAATAACTATTTTTTTTTTTTTAATATTAAAGATCGAGAGTTCAGAAAAGATTACATCCAAAAGAGGGGAGGCTAGGCCTCAACCCACCAAACGAAGAGTATCAATTAGAGAATCACATAAACAAGCATATTTAACACATAATTACAAAATGTAATAGCATGAGGGGTCATCAAAAAAAGAGGAGAACGCTCTAGTGAAGGACATCATCAAGGTTTTTGATCCAAGTAGTCCACCCAAGAGACCCTTCCATCCAAACTACTTTCTTCCGCTCCAAAATCTGAGAGAACATATCTAGCCTATCAAATATGGGACAATTATTGTCCCTAATGTCCTGAACCAGCTTCTCAAGTGCAGCATCAAAAGCCGTCTGATTGTCCACAATGGTAGCCCACTTGAAGCCATCCTTCATCTCATATATGAACATAGATGCGTGCCCACCTTGGAGAAACCTCAGAAACTTCTTACGCTCAAGATTCAAGACAAAACAGACCTGTGAAGCAATTTTGAAACGGGTGAGTTTTCTAAAAAACCCAATAAGAGTCCTATCAGTGCCTTGGAATTTAGATTCATTTCGCAATTTCCAAATATACCAAAGGATGAAAGATGAAAGAATTTTCCAAAACAGGTTAGCATCTTTGCGGAGCCCATCAATAAAACCAATAATGATATCAAGAGTGTAAACATGCTTAGTAATAGAAAAACCAAACATAAGCCAAATCTCTCTTGCAAAAGTACAATCAAAGAAAATGTGCCTCATAGTTTCAAGCATTCTATAGATAGGACAAATATCAAGGGCGGCTTGGTGATTCCTAAGAGGCAATCTATCAAGGAGGAGCTGCCACTTGAAACATTTGATCTTAGGCGGGATGGGAGACTTCCACAGGTAATCAAAGATTTTCTGCCAATCAGGAGAGCTGGTGGTACTATACCACACAGTGTTGATATGATCAGTCACTGCGGTATCATGGTTAAGATATTTATAGATGTCTTTAGCTTTGACATTGGTGAGGAGGGGACCATCTTTCCATTTAAAGGTGAGATAACGATGGGAATCAACATCAGTATCCCTAGGGAGATTAAGGGTAGCACAGACCATTTTAATCAGATTGTAAGTTCTTTTATGAGAAGTAGGGAGATCATAGTCCCGGGAAAGATTTTCCCAGTTGATAAGTGTGTTATGTTCCATAATGTCCATGATGCATTTAATGCCTTTACTAGCCTAGAGTCTGGCAGAGCACCCTTTGGTAAGGGCAAGGGGCTTATCCAGGTGAAGAAGATTCCACCATATAGAACGTTCTCCATGTAAGGTGTGATTGTAATCAAAGCTAGAATTGGTAATGAAACCATGCACATTCTCCCAAGCCTTCCAAATGGATTTGAAAACCCAAGTGCCATGAACAGACACAGGAAACCTACCAGCAACCAAGTCACAAAAGGGGAGTCCTTTCCATGACTTGGAAACTTTAGGAACACCATTTTGAATATTGTTTATGATAAGAACCTTCCAAGGCTCATCACCTTCAAGAGCTTGGAAGATCCATTTGGAGGCAAAGGACATTCCCTGAAGTCTAAGATCTTTTAACCCTAAGCCACCAAGTTTTTTCTCTAAGTGACACCAATCCCATTTAACTGCATGGGTCTTTGTATTTCCTTTACCATCTGACCAAAGGAAATGATGGATGGCCTTTTGAATTTCAAAAATCTGATAGTTGCTAAACATCCAAGTAGAGGAATAGTAGATGCTGTAGGAAGACAAGATTTTCTGACAAACCTGGACTCTGCCCACAAGGGAAAGAAATCTGTTGTTCCATTTGTTAAGCTTTTTGACAATCTTATCCTTGACCCAAAGCCACATATCCTTAAGAGAAGGGGCCACATAAAAAGGAATACCAAGGTAACGAACAATCTTATTAGGCCCCTCCCAGGTATACCCAAAAAAACCAAGCCAATTAGGAGGTATTTCTTTCCATCCCAGCATAACAGATTTGGAGGTGGATATTCGAGCCCTTGAGGCTTTGCCAAAGAGCTCATAGAGTACACAATTGAAATATAATAGCAATATTATAATGTTATTATATTAAATTTAAATTTATATAATATATATTAAAATAAACTCAAAAATATTCAATAATTTATAATATTAAAAAAATAGAGGCCAAATGACTATTTTTCATAGAGTACACAATTGAAATATAATAGCAATATTATAATGTTATTATATTAAATTTAAATTTATATAATATATATTAAAATAAATTTAAAAATATTCAATATTTAATAATATTAAAAAATATCAAATATTATCTTAATATATTATGACACAAATTACATATCATAAAATTGAGTAAAATCCTAAAAAAACTTGTACAATTTTTTTACTAAATTTAAAAAAAAAACTCAAATCATGCTCTTTATTCCTAAAAAAGCGGTCTATAAGACCTCAAATGTATTAGTGAATCATATCATTAAAAAATAGTTTTCACAATTTATAAACTTAAAAAATTTACATTTAGACTATAGAATATATAATATATATATTATTTTTAACAAAATAAGAAATACACTAAATTGTAATTGGTGCAAAGAATTAGTTTTAATTACTCGTTAATGGAAGAAATCCATAAACTGATGCAATAGTAATTGCTTAGCCTATGGACACGTACTAATAAATGAAAGAAATAATATGACATTAAATAATAATATTTAGCTCAAAATCCGATGAAATAGAATTGTATTAAGTTTAATTTTTTAGTGTTTTCTGTAGTGTTAGGAAAATATTTATGAATTTGAAAGTTTTATGTTTCATGTTTTGGTTGATTTATATTATTATAGAAATTATTTTTACAAATGTAGATCTGAATTTTGTTGATTTGGATGTTTGTAATTTTTTGTTTTTTTATATTCAACTTGTATTTTAAAAAAGATGGCTTCTATAGATAGCATTGAGTTCTCTAGTCTGGAGGCCTCTCCCCTAGCCAAAGCTCTGTTATTGGGTAAATGGTATATAATAAGAAATTGAAAATAACATGTAAACATGCAATGATGTTTAAATGCTAATGTATGTAGATAATGAGCTATGATGCCTTGGTTTTACTATGATGGTATCATGAATGCATGTACTCAAATGTTTTCTTCAATCTTTAAATGGATGTAGATGAATTAGGGTGTCTTTGAATGCATCAACTTAACAAAAAAGTTAATGATTTTAACACATTAGAATGCATAAAATACATGGTTGAATGAGGTGGTAGGGCTCCAAAGTTCGAAGTTGAATTTTAAGGTGTATGGGCAATTTATACAATTTGTGGATTCGACCCAAGGAAAGGAATGGATAATTTGAAGTAAAGTTGATTATTGAGAATGTGTATAGATGGAATCAAGTTAGATTGATGTTATTTGTCAACTTCCATGTTTGCTCATATTGCTTGTACATTAGTCATTGTATAAAAGATGGATGTAGGGTATGCTATTTCAAAAATGTATTTGAAATGATGATAAAAAATAAGTCAATGCATGTACATTAGCCATGGTGAAAGTGAGTCCAAAAATGAAAAAAAAAGCGTGGCTCATTATTACCATTTTTCCCACACTTATGTAGGTCCAAAATGAAAAAAAGTGTAGGGCATGTAATTTTCACTATTAAATTTTGTTCCACACTTATGTAATTCCAAAAATGAAAAAATAAATGTACATGGCATGCAATTTTCACTACATTTTATCCCACATGTAAGTCCAAAAATGAAAAAGAAAAGTGTGGGGCATGTAATTTTCACCATTATAATGTTCCACGCTTTGACTTGAATTCTAACTAGTATGAAGATGCTTCTCAAATTAAAGAAATCAACCAATATGAAAATAAAATATTTTAAACAATTTAAACGATATAAACAAGGATATCATTTTGATACATTTCCCTCACTTTTAGTGCTCTATCTTAAAACTTGCAAAATATAAATAAATAAATTAGTGGCTATTTTGTCAAACATTTAAGAATAGACATTAACTACAACTAGCTTGAAGTGTTATAAACAAAATAAATATGAGGAAAAAGTAAAATGGATCTTCTTATTATAAATAAAATGGCTTTGCAAAAAAAAAAAAAAAAAAACAATGTGATCCCATTTGACATTGATAATGATTGTAAAATTGATTACTACACACTCTCTTAAACAAATAAATAGTAGTGACATAATATACCCCCTACATTTAGTTTCACACAAGTATTGCAAGGGGTTAGATAAATGTAGAAAAAAGATGTAATCATGTAAAACCATACAATCATATAACGACAAAATATTATCATGTGAAAATCATGTAACAAGTAGGATATGATAATGAAAATTTATATAAGAAAAGGGAAGAAAGGTACCCTCCTATTGGCACCCCTAATGAGGGAAAATAACAATAGCTATCATTTATTTATTGAAGCACATGTAGATGTAAGATATAACATAAAAAAATATGTATAAGTTTGTAATGTGTGACCTAATGTTAGGAACAACAAGGAATTGATAATAGCTAAAGTGTTAGATAAGAAACATGTGTTCACTTATAAATATAAGATATCAACATTGTAACTATAGATAAAATTTAATCATCATAAATGTGTGTTCATAAGATCTAAACATGATAATCATAAGCATGCGTAAACATGAGATGATGAGACATGGGATCCTGCTAAGTATAAGCAATCATCATAAGTGAAGATTAATGTAAACATATGGTCAATCGTGCTAACAATAAGATGGGTACATGGATAAATATTAGAGCCAAAAAGTGTGTTGGATATAAAATAAAAGTTCATGCACTTGTATTATAAAAACATAATGCACTCATGTTATAGGTTCAATCACATTATGGACACAAATGCATCTGTGTCATTTTGTCTAAACTTATGATATGAGCACATTATGACTACCATAATTAAAGGAGTTGCAAGCAACAAATTTACTTTTCAATGTATTAATTGATAGTAAAACACAATTGGTAAAAAGCATAACCACATTTTTTAGCCAAATCCAAGCCATCTTCACCAAGTCAACAATGCCACGATGTTCAAGACACAATTTATATCAATTTTTAATAATTTTATTTGAGATTAAATTATTTTTTATTATTTTAGATTTTATTTGTTAATTTTTATTTTTCAGTCAGTCTAAACCCTCCACCTCAAAACTTGTATTCAACGCACAAAGAAAATGATCCATAAAAATATGGACACCCTAAAAAAATTTCTACTATTGCCATGCATCTCTTGAAACACAAAAGAATATTTCAAGGATGATCGAAAATAATAAAATTGATTTTAGAATGTTAATAGAATTGTTAAGAATTTCTAATGCCATGAGCATATGCTACCAAGCTCTTACCTCATCATTGGAATCTAACTTTATCAAAGGGAAATGAATAGATAGGCAAAAAAAAGTCAAATTTATGCCACAAAATCATTTTATAATATGGTTTAAATAAAAAAATTAGAAAGACAAACTACGTACAATGATAATTTAATAAAAAAACTAATGATCTTCGAGAAAAAAGTTGTAAATATTTTCAGTTCACTGGTGCAACCATGGGTAGATACAAAAAGATAACTTTTGGATAGGTGGTAGATGGCATTTGACTAGCCTCCATGTAATAACTATGATGTACATTTATATTTTTTTGAATAAACCCTATTGTGAGTTTGTCCTTAATGATATTATAAAATATTATAATATTTAAGATTTTAAGGGTATATGCAAAGACTCTAAGCATACTATAGAAGGGAAACATCTTGCACATGCTTAATATATGAGACCTCTTAACTGACCATCCATTTGCCATGTCATAGCCACTTTAGCTATGAAGGAGAATGTAGCGATTCAAACTCCCTATCTATTATTAGTTCATCTACATAGTCCTTGGTTCAACATACCATGCATCTATACCAAGGTGATTCAAATATCACCATGACTTTATTATTCTTGTAGGACTATATTTAATTGCTCGAGCATACGTGCCTTGTATATTTTTTTTACTTTTTCTTTAGTAGAACTGCTACTATACTTACTGGTAATATTTTATATGATGCAATTTACCAATGATGATTTGCATTAGTATTTGTTTTCTGTCTTATAGAATGCATACATTGTAACTTTATATGTTTGGACCATTCGTTTAGCTTCATTATTTTTATTATATTTATGCTACATGATTTAATTATGTTATCCTATTCAACATTATGAATGTGATGATCATTGATTTTCGCATTATGTTTTATATCATGTGGCTTAGGATGAATTTAGTTTTTATAGTTATTGTTTTTTTTATTGGATATTATATCATGTTGGGTGTTTTACTCTGTTCCCCTTTGGATGATCCCAGAAAAGTGTGTCTCACTTTTGGGGATGAAGAAATTTTGGATGTGCACCAAAATTTTATTTTTGGGGTGTTTACATGAATGGAAGGTCTTTGGATGAAGGAGGGGACCCCCTTCACTCGAAGTGGTACTTTTTACAAAGGGGGGGTCTTTGCACGAAGTACCCCATGTATGATACTTTGTGTGAAGACCCCAAAACCAGATTTTTTAAAAAATTTCTGGTGGAGGTCATTTCTACATTTCACTTTTACTATGCTTGTGGACCCCTAGTGTTGGAACAAACCCCCTGACGACATAAAGAGACATCAACCTCCATGGATCATTTTCGAGCTCCTTCGACCATCATATATTCTAGGTACACGCATTTATCCTTAAAAAAAAAGTTATTGTAAATTATATGTTTATGAATTATTTTAGTTAGTTTTTAATTTCCAGTTAGTTATTTATTTCTAGTTAGTTTTCATTTCCAGTTAGTTTATGTTATGTTTCTGTTTATTTTTAATTAAAAAAATTAGATTTAAATTAGAAAATGTTAGTAAATGTATGAAATGCTAGAATGTTAGTTAGTAATGTTATTGCTTATTTTTAAATTATTTTTAGTTAGCAATGTTAAAAAATGCTAGTAATTTATCTTCTTTTTATTGGAAAAAATTCAAAACATTAGGAAAATTTAGAAAATTTATTTTAAAAATTATCAGAAAATGTATGAAAATTCTAAAACCTTAGGAAAACTTTAAAACTCTCTCTCTCTCTCTCTCTCTCTCTCTCTCTCTCTCTCTCTCTCTCTCTCTCTCTCTCTCTAACAAGACATATTATGTGTTTAGTTTCATCGATCAACATAGTTTAATTTAGAAATGTACTTGTATAATTTTAGATTTTAATATTATTTTATATTTAAAATGGCACGATTTTATATCAAATTGTTATTATTTTACCTACACATGTAATGTACTTACTTAAATTTTAACATTTGGGTATGTGCAAGATCGTGAGGGGCCAAACTATGCCCTTGGGCAATGAAAAATCAGCAAATCAGGGTTAGTCAACTTGATGTGAAAATTTCAACTAGCTATCAACCTAATATAAAAAAGTTGTAAGAATAGAATTTGTAGAAAATTGAATTTAGTTTCTAAACTACTAGGCCTTTTTTGAAAAAAAGTTAGTATGATTGGTGAAAAGTATAGATTTCAATGCAACAGTACAAAAATTTTTGGAAAAAAATAAGAAGTAGGTGTATGCCTGACCACCTTAATCATAATCAAATGATAATATTTTATTATAAGATTTTATATATAAGTAGTAGACTCATGCCCAGATGTGACACATATTTTTTTGTAATTTTATTACAAAAAAAAATTAATTATGAATTTTCTGCTACAACATTTTCAGAATAAAAAAACTCCCGTGTCTGACCACCTTAACTCATTCAAAACTTTACAAAATTGAAATTTTTTTTCCCCTTATAGTAGGTGAAGCATAGAATGTGACATATTTTTTAGATTTCAAAAATGTTATACCGTCTAAAAGTTATAGTCATTTTTCAATCAGTATATAAATCAACACTTTAGAGGTAACTCAATTAGAAAATAATTAATAATTACTTACCGAATTCAAAATCTGACAACAATTATATCGATAGAAAGCTGATAATCTCCTTAAGATACCCTTTTCATTTCATCAAATTCAGGTGAAAAAAAAGTCGTCAGCTACATTGTCGAAGTCTGGAACTTAGAGAAATAGGGGAAAAACATGTTTTTGAAACATTTCAATAGTTGACCATGTAGATTTGGTGCACAAAGCAATATTGAGCCTAATCGGGTACCTGATATTTTCGGGTACCCAAAAATGCCGGCAGAATTTTGATTTTTCACTTTTCCCTCCCCTTTCTCCCTCCCATTTCTCCATCTTTCATATAATATATTATATATCAAAAACTATATATTAGATTATATATTATATATATTAAATATTATATAATATCAATTATATATTAAATATTATATAATATCAATTATATAGTAAATATTATATAATATACATTTTACATTAAATGTTATTTAATATATATTAATATTAAATGTTACATTATATATCATATATTATATATTATTTTATATGTATAATATATTAATATGTATTTTACAACTATGTATGAAAGGTTGGAAGATTGCAGAAAAATCATGGATGGCCATTGATAGAAGCAAAGGAAATCAATCAACCATTTAAAAAATTCATGGGCGGCTATTGAGGAAGAGAGAGAGTGAGAAGGTGTGTGTGTGTGAGAGATAGAGAGAGAGAGAGAGAGAGAGAGAGAGAGAGAGAGAGAGAGAGAGAGAGAGAGAGAGAGAGAAGGGGATGGGGAGAGAGTAGTAGAGAGAGAAGGGGAAGGGGAGAGAGAGAGAGAGAGAGAGAGAGAGAGAGAGAGAGAGAGAGAGAGAAGGGAGTAGGTTTGAAGTAAGACTAAGATTGTTTATCAGTTCAAAAATATTACTGTGTTGTACTTTTGATTAACATCCAATTATTGGATGTGAAATTCACAAATTTGATTATATTACCATTGGTTCTATTTCAAATTCTGGAAAAAATGGATATTTGACATATGTTCATTAATTTCAGTCAAAACCATTTTAAAATAACACATCAGTTTATTTTTACACATTGAGAATATCATCAATATGAATTGAACTGAAATTGACATAGGATAGGAAATAAATGGCCCAACTATTTGTTGTCTTCTGCATTTTGAGTTTCTTATTACAATCTGGAGAAGAATATTACTCTCCAAATGGTTTTGGATAGTAACATTTGTACTTCCTCTTTACAAATATTTCTTCCCTCATCTTACTGCCTATTGATACCGACAAAGTGAATCTAGGCATTTCTACCATGTAATGGGAGAAAAATGGTTTCCTAATTGATATGTGTCTAAATAACACATGCAAGAACCTTTTCTTTGATATTGCTCACTAACCCTTTACAACAAAAAATGTTTACAAAAACTGGCATGTACTTGTATGAGGACATTATATATTACAGTAATCCCGCATAGAAGTAGCTAGCAAGCCACTCAAAAAGTAGTAACTGATATCAAGTGGGATAATGCAGATGCTTTAATAAACCACTATCTTCTTTACTCAAGCAACATTTGGTTCATTTGCTCGACTGGGGCATGTTTGGGAATAGACAGTCTCCATTTAAACTCAAGTCTCTGGAAGAAGTTATATTTGTCAGTGGAGGAGATACACCCATTGGATCTACAATAACTTTATGCTCACTGGAATTTCCATTTCTCTTCAATTGGGATACTCTTTCCAAATTTGCATCTACCCGTTTACCAATTTGGGAAATCAATGGGTCTATTTGTGGACCTCCAAGGTGTTGGTCACCTAAACGAGAACCTTGAGATGAATCAAGAACTTCTCTACGAAAGAGATTAGTACCTTGAGAAGCTCTCCACTTGTTAGCTGAATTAAAACCTTGGATCATAGATGGCTGCCCTTTGTTGTAAAATGAGGAGTGAGACTGCCTTGCCAAAGGTGGCAATGAAGTTACATTTGAGGGATAATGCCCAACACGAGTAACCTGGTTTCCCAAGTCCCGTAAATGCAAGGCCATTGACGAATAGGCATTTCTAATAGAAATATTTGTGGTGCTAGAATGAAGTGCATGTCCAAATTCGTTGCATGCTAATGAACCAATTTGAGGTTTCATTTCACATTGCTCTGTGGATAATTCCACAACACTTGTTACTTCTCTATCTGAATTTTTTGTGTCAGTGTACATGTGCACTGAAGATCTTCTGTCACTACTTGAGCTACTAGCAGATGGTGAGTACTCATCATCATCATGTGGCATAGGCTCACACGCATATCTTACTTCTTTCCTTTGTCGCTTTCCCCTTCCTAGCTCTTCCTCCTTATTTGTAACTTCTATCATGGGTCCAAGAAGCTCTTCCCACTCTTTCCCATTAATATGCAAATATTTTTGTCCGTAACAATATTTTTTGCATATATTATGATATTGATTTGATTTGATGCACCTTCGCTATTTGATCCATACTTCCCTTTCATTTCACTTGTTTTGCTCATTTTGCATGTCATAGGCTAGGATTTGATAGCGGGTATGACCTTGGTACTGCCGACGTTAATGATAAATTTTACCTTTTAGCTATTAATTTTTTGTCATTTTTCTTGTATGATGCTTTTGTATACGAATTGTGGATAGTCTCTGAGAAACTTTTCATTTTTTCTTGTAGGATGCCTTTGTATACAAATTCTGGAGAATCTTTGTTAAAGAGTAGGTAAGGATGGCTAAGCTGAGTGCAGCGGAGACGGAGAGGACTAAATTGAGAGAGTGGAGGCAGAGAGTGATAACGATGAAAATATTTCAAGGCTTGCGAAAATATGGAAATTATAATCTTCCTCCCAGAGCATACATTAATGAAGTTCTATGTGCCTTAGCAGAGGAAGTTGGCTGGATTGTTGAAGCTGACGGTACTACATACAGAAATGCGGTATGTATTTTTGGCCTAAATTTTATTTTTCATTTCTTTTAGGTCTTTAAAGGCTGCCAGCTAAATCTTTGTATTAAATTTCAAGGAATGCATGAAAATAATATGATTCCGAGCATGAACATGAGTCCATACTATTAGAGTAAAGTATTAATTATGTTAATTAATATTTACTCCCTTCTTAAGATGTCAAATCTTTTGCTTTAGTTGTTTATATTTAAACACACATGCACGAGTTGTTTTAAACTCATGCACTAGTTGTTTTAAATATAAACTTGCATGCATTAGTCATGTAATAGTTAAACTAATTATTACATGCACTAGGGTTTGTCTTTCAAGGCTTTTGATCTCCTTTATAAGGATGATCCATTGTACATTTAATATATTCATTATTTGAGGATATTTTCTTCTTCATATTTTTGAGTCAAACCCTTGCCCTCTTCTTGTCTCTACTTCCTTGTAATAGGTTTTTGTATGCAGGTGATCTTCGGGTTTTGTGGATTTGTATTGCTCAAATCCTACATGGTATCAGAGCCTAATCTACTACAACTTGTTCGTGGTTGAAGGATTCAGAGATTAGAAATTCATCTGTTTCAGATTAAGGTTTTTTTTGTTTTTTATTGAAATTAGGGGGTCCCTAAATTTTGGTGCACTTTGAGCTCAAACGAACCTCACCGTCGAGCTCGTAGCGCCCAAAAACCCCTATTTTGATACAAAACACATCAAATTTGAAGAACTTTGTATTTTGGGGCATTTTTTTGGTACCAGACAGCTTGGCATGCTTCTCGAGGTAGAATTTTTATGGACTAACACGCTTCCTGAGGCAAAAATTCTCTATTTGACATGCAAAATAAGACAAAAATTTTGTTGTCTGACACTCAAATTAAGATTAAAAAATTAGCATGCAAATCGAGGTAAAATCTGAAAAAGGTTGGCACAAATCCCGAGGCATGCATGTGATTTTGCAATTTTTTTTTTCCCATTTTGGGTGGTGATGGCCATTTGGCTGTCAAATTTAAGCATGTCATTTGATGACGTTAGCATGCATCATCATCATTTGCACCATTTTTGGGCCCTCTCAAGCACCAGTTGGTATTTTGCTCATAACTTGAGCATACAGTATTGAAATCAGGCAAATGAGATATCATTGGAAAGCTAGTTTGGAGCTCTATCCAGATCTAGAGGTTTGAATTTCTGATTTTTGTTTTTTGATAGTGTTTTTTTATGTCAAATCTAGATGTTCAGTTTTGCACTCTGGAAGCTCTATCTTGCACATCCGGACTCTATTTTGGGAAAGCGAGATATCATTGGAAAGCTTGTTCTGAGAGATTTCTAGTGTTATAAGTCATTGTTCTAGATTCTACTCTAGGTATATTTTATCAATTTTTTTCATTTCTACACTCTAGTGGATATCTTGGATGTTACAGGTCTTGGGATCTCTTCCCTTTAGGGAATGGCTCTTCTTAGACTGTTGTTGCTCATCTTAAGGGGGGGTATTAGAGTAAAGTATTAATTATGTTAATTAATATTTACTCCCTTCTTAAGATGTCAACTCTTTTTCTTTAGTTGTTTATATTTAAACACACATGCATGAGTTGTTTTAAATATAAACTTGCATGCATTAGTTATGTAATATTTAAACTAATTATTACATGCACTAGGGTTTGTCTTTCAAGGCTTTTGATATCCTTTATAAGGATGATCCATTGTACATTTAATTTATTCATTATTTGATATTTTCTTCTTCATATTTTTGAGTCAAACCCTTTCCCTCTTCTTGTCTCTACTTTCTTGTAACATGTTTTTGTATGCAAGCGATCTTCGAGTTTTGTGGATTTGTATTGCTCAAATCCTACACATACAGGGGCATAGTTGTGCCTTTTACAGGCATCGTAAACTCTAGCTATGCATAAATGGAGGCTTCAAAGAATAGTTCACTGGAGACAAAGAGAGAGAGAGGGATAGAGGGGAGAGGGAGAGAGAGAGAGGGTGACGAGAGAGAGAGAGAGAGAGAGAGAGAGAGAGAGAGAGAGAGAGAGAGAGAGAGAGAGAGAGAGAGGGAGAGAGAGAGAGAGTCACCATGACCCCTATGGACACATTGGAATGCTCAAGTGTGTCTTAAGGGGTCCTATGACCCCTTCAAACACACTTGAGCATTCGAATGTTTTAAAAGGGGTCATGTGGACTTCCTAGGGGTCCTAGTACACCTTATAACATGTTAGGACCCCTAGGAAGTCCCCATGACCCCTACGAACACATTGGAATGCTCAAGTGTGTCTTAAGGGGTCCTACAACCCTTTCAGACACACTTAAGTGTTTGAATGTGTCAAAAGGGGTCATGGGGACTTCCTAGGGGTCCTAATACGCCTTATCACACGTTAGGACCCCTAGGAAGTCCCCATGACCCCTATGGACACATTGGAATGCTCAAGTGTGTCTTAAGTGGTCCTACGACCCCTTCAAACACACTTAAGCATTTGAATGTGTCAAAAGGGGTCATAGGGACTTCCTAGGGGTCCTTGTACGCCTTATCATGTGTTAGGACCCCTAGGAAGTCCCCATGACCCCTGTGGACACATTAAATTGTTCAAGTGTGTCTTAAGGGGTCCTATAACCCCTTCAAACACACTTGAGCATTCGAATGTGTCCAAAGGGGTCATGGAGACTTCCTAGGGGTCCTATTACACCTTATCATGCGTTAAGACCCCTAGGAAGTCCCCATGACCCCTGTGGACACATTGGAATGCTCAAGTGTGTTTGAATGTGTCTTAAGGGGTCCTACGACCCCTTCAAACACACTTGAGCATTTAAATGTGTCAAAAGGGGTCATGAGGACTTCCTAGGGGTCCTAGTATGCCTTATCACATGTTAGGACCCCTAGGAAGTCCCCATGACCCCTATGGACACATTGGAATGCTCAAGTGTGTCTTAAGGGGTCCTACGACCCCTTCGGACACACTTGAGCATTCAAATGTGTCAAAATGGGTCATAGGGACTTTCTAGGGGTCCTAGTATGCCTTATCATGTGTTAGGACCCCTAGAAAGTCCCCATGACCCCTATGGACACATTGGAATTATCAAGTGTGTCTTAAGGGGTCCTACAACCCCTTTAGACACACTTGAGTGTTCAAATGTGTCAAAGGGGTCATGGGGACTTCCTAGGGGTCCTAGTATGCCTTATCACTTGTTAGGACCCCTAGGAAGTCCTCATGACTGGTGTGGACACATTGGAATGCTCAAGTGTGTCTTAAGGGGTCCTACAACCCCTTCAGACACACTTGAGTGTTTGAATATGTCAAAAGGGGTCATGGGGACTTCCTAGGGGTCCTAGTATGTCTTATCACTCATTAGGACCCTAGGAAGTCCCCATGACCCCTGTGGACACATTGGAATGCTCAAGTGTGTCTTAAGGGGTCCTACAACCCCTTCGAGCACACTTGAGGGTTTGAATGTGTCAAAAGGGGTCATGGAGACTTCCTAGGGGTCCTATTACACCTTATCACGTGTTAGGACCCCTAGGAAGTTTCCATGACCCCTTTTGACACATCTGGATACTCAAGTGTGTCTGAAGGGGTCCTATTAGGACCCCTTAAGACACACTTGAGTATTCCAATGTGGGGACTTCTTAGGGGTCCTATTAGGACCCCTTAAGACACATTTGAGTATTCCAATGTGTCCATAGGGGTCACGGGGACTTCCTAGGGGTCCTATTATGCCTTATCACATGTTAGGACCCCTAGGAAGTCCCCATGACCCTTGTGGACACATTGGAATGCTCAAGTGTGGCTTAAGGTGTCCTAAGACCCCTTCAGACACACTTGAGCATTTGAATGTGTCAAAAGGGGTCATGAGGACTTCCTAGGGGTCCTATTATGCCTTATCACATGTTAGGACCCCTAGAAAGTCCCAATGACCCCTGTAGACACATTGGAATTCTCAAGTGTGTCTTAAGGGATCTTACAACCTCTTCGGACACACTTGAGCATTTAGATGTGTCAAAAGGGGTCATGGGGACTTCCTAGGGGTCCTATTATGCCTTATCATGCATTAGGACCCCTAAGAAATCCCCATGACCCTTGTGGACACATTAAAATGCTCAAGTGTGTCTTAAGGGGTCCTATGACCCCTTCAGACACACTTGAGTGTTTGAATGTGTCAAAAGGGGTCATGGGAACTTCCAAGGGGTCCTAGTACACCTTATCACGCGTTAGGACCCCTAGGAAGTCTTGATGACCCCTGTGGACACATTGAAATGCTCAAGTGTGTCTTAAGAGGTCCTACGACCCCTTTGGACACACTTGAGCATTCAACTATGTCAAAAGGGGTCATGGGGACTTCCTAGGGGTCCTATTACACCTTATCACATGTTAGGACCCCTAGGAAGTCCCCATGACCCTTGTGGACACATTGGAATGCTCAAGTGTGTCTTAAGGGGTCCTATGACACCTTCAGATACACTTGAACATTCAAATGTGTCAAAAGGGGTCATGGGGACTTGCTAGGGGTCCTAGTATGCCTTATCACATGTTAGGACCCCTAGGAAGTCCCCATGACCCATGTAGACACATTGGAATGCTCAAGTGTGTCTTAAGGGGTCATACGACCCCTTCAGACACACTTGAGCATTTGAATGTGTCAAAAGGGGTCATGGGGACTTCCTAGGGGTCCTAGTATGCCTTATCATGTGTTAGGACCCCTAAGAAGTCCCCATGACCCCTCTGACACATTGGAACCCTCAAGTGTGTCTTAAGGGGTCCTATGACCCCTTTAGACACACTTGAGTGTTCAAATGTGTCAAAAGGGGTCATGGGGACTTCCTAGGGGTCCTATTATGTCTTATCACATGTTAGGACCACTAGGAAGTCCCCATGACTCCTATGGACACCTACTTATTCAGTATAGTCAGACCACCAACATTACAAGGAGTCTATAGAAAAATCTTGTGCTAGATATTTTCAAGAGGACTTGGGCAGAAACTGGCTGTCATCAAATCAACTGTCCAGACATTTTTTCAAATACATTATATATATATATATATATATATATATACACACACACACATACACACACACACATTAGTGACCCCACTGGAAGACTCGCGACCATGCTCGACCCAAGTGACCGCAAGGTGCAATAAGCATGATTAGGCAACAATATTCTGGGGCTCATATCTTAGACCTCATGAGAGGTATTGAAAAATTGTTAGGGGCTACAAGATCATGTTTCCAAGGTCTACAATAACCTCTCTCAATTTTGGGTGATTTGACTTCATTTGCATTTGGCAAGATGATCTCAGTCGATGCCAAAACTTGTAGTGAGGGTCAGTTGAAAGTGGCTCAGTAACGTATCTTTCAAACCATCTGACCTGGCATCAAACCATCTACTCCATTAGCTCCAGTTGGTTGGGTAAGTGCCACTAAAAACCCCTTTCTACCCACGGAGTCACTGGAACGCTCGTGACCACGCTCGACCCAAGTGACCCCAAGGTGTACTAAGCACAATTGGGCAATGATCTTCCGAGGCTCATATCTCAGACCTCGTCAGAGGTATTGAAAAACTATTAGGGGCTATAAGATTGTGTTTCCAAGGTCTACAATAACCCTCTTAGTTTTGGGCGATTTGAATTCATTTGCATTTGGCAAGGCGATCTTAGTTGATGCCAAAACTTGTAGTGAGGGTCAGTTGAAAGTGGCTCAGCAATGTATCTTTCAAACTGTCCAACTTGGCATTGGACCATCTACTCCATTGGCTCTGATTGGCTAGGTAAATGCCACTGACAACCCTATTCTTCCTATAGAGTCATTGGAACACTCGCGACCACGCTCGACCCAAGTGACCCCAAGGTGCACTAAGCATGATTGGGCAGCAATCTTTTGAGGCTCATATCTTAGACCTCGTGAGAGGTATCGATAAAATATTAGGGGCTACATGATCATGTTTTTGAGGTCTACAATAACCTCTCTCCATTTTGGGTGATTCAACTTTATTTGCATTTGGCAAGGCGATCTTAGTCAATGCCAAAACTTGCAGTGAGGGTCAGTTGAAAGTGGCTCAGCAGTGTATCTTTCAAATCATCTACTCCATTGGCTCCAGTTGGCTGGGTAAATGCCACTGACAAGCCCATTCTTCCCACAGAGTCATTGGAATGCTCACGACCATGCTCGACCCAAGTGACCCCAAGGTGCACTAAGCACGATTGGGCAGTGATCTTCTGAGGCTCATATCTTAGACCTCATGAGAGGTATCAACAAACCATCAGGGGCTATGAGATCATGTTTCTGAGGTCTACAATAAACCCTCTTATTTTTGGGCGATTCAACTTCATTTTCATTTGGCAAGGCAATCTCAGTTGATGCCAAAACTTGCAGTGAGGATCAGTTGAAAGTGGCTCAACAACGTATCTTTCAAACCTTCTGACCTGACATCAAACTGTTTGCTCCATCAGCTCTAGTTGGCTAGGTAAACACCACTGACAACCCCGTTCCACCCATGGAGTCACTGGAACACTCACGACCATGCTTGACCCAAGTGACCCCAAGGTGCACTAAGCATGATTGGGAAATGATCTTCTGAGGCTCGTATCTTGGACCTTGTGAGAGGTATCGACAAACTGTTAGGAGCTAGGGGGTTGTGTTTCTAAGGTCTACAATAACCTCTCTCAATTTTGGGTGATTTGACTTCATTTGCATTTGGCAAGATGATCTTAGTCGATGCCAAAACTTACAGTGAGGGTCAATTGAATGTGGCTTAGCAACATATCTTTCAAACCATCTAACATTGCATTGAACCATCTGCTCCATTAGCTCCGGTTGGCTGGGTAAACGCCACTGAGAACTTTGTTCTATCCATAGAGTCATTGGAACGCTCACGATCACGCTCGACCCAAGTGACCTAATAGCACAAGCGCTACATTTCTCTATGGATTTAGTAAACCCTAATATGATGAGTTATATACACAGTGAGTATATATATAGTATTGAAACAATGTAGTACTAAGTGGCTGAAGTGAGTATATATAATGTTATGAAACATAAGAACATAGGAAATCTATAGAAGTTAAACCTCAAACATAATAAGCTCCATGAATAGGGTATTCCAGAGTAAATAAAAACAAATGTAACTTCAATAAGATATAATTTAAACCATAATGATAATCATAGTCAAGATATAACTTCACCATTCTATTCCATAAACATGAATAATAAATATGTATACAAAAGATGATGCAAATATAACATAAAAATGAACATGTTCTATATATAGAAAGTATCAAAAGTATCTCCATATACAAATATGGCACATGCCATTTCAAAATGTCTACAAAATCAATGTTTCAAGGTGTATAATGTGGCATTTATGCCATCTCAAAATGTGCCAAGTGGCATCTCTAAATGACCACAAAACTAAAACTACATCCTATGCCATAGGGGGATCATCAAAATGTAGCCTCTTTGAAGAAGTGTTTGGTTCTAATTGATCCTGCATCAAAAATGAGTTCAAACACAAGTTAGATTGCTTACTTTATATGATTTGTACACACACACACACACATATATATAATTCATTATTCAAACACTAATTTAATTAAAATTATAACTGAATACAAATATTTGTACCTGGCCTCTTGGTCGCCTACCACAATCAGGTGTCCTAGCATAAGTCCTTGGTAGCGAAGGGACAATGCCAACAATACCAACTCTGACCTATAAATATATATTTGCAATAGTGAGATTGGTAGAGTTGTGCAACATAGAGTAATAAATCTACAAAATAGGATGATAGCATAATAAAATTACAAATTGATTGAACTAAATTAAAACTTACATCTTGTGATCCCTCCTCTGGAATAGTGGGCCAGGTCAACAAAGATACGAACGATTCTTGTAGTCCCTCCCTCACACTCGGAGTAACCTATGAGAGTAAAAAGATTGTTAATTATAAATAAATGTACTTCATCATAACAACCCTAGTTACAAAATACAAATAAAAATATGTAAAAGTCTACGTACAATCAGACTATCACTCCAAATCGAGATGCTTGTCAAGCCGAGGCTCCCGAACCTGTGTCGGGACATCATCAATATCCACACCCTATACAATAAAGTGCAAGTAAAATATTTATTACTACACACAAGTGGCATATATATGCATGCATAATTAATCTTAAACAATTAATTACCTTTCCTTTGTCGACACCTGATGAAGGAACCCCCTCGTGCCCCCCACTAACATCGGCTATAGCCTGCAAGAGTACAATAAGATGACAATTTATTAAATGTATGGATTTTATTTCTCTAATTGATAGAGATTTAAGCATGTACACCAAATGATATAAAAAAAACTAATGGGTACATAATTTATAATATACCGTATAGGCATCAAGGCCAAATGAAATGGCCAAAAGTGTGGACTCATCCACCTGTCTCAACTCCTCTTGTGTCATCGACTGAACATAAATGGAAAAAATATATATACATAAGTGCATGCAATCATTAAAACTAATCTAAATAAATGAATTAATTTTAAATTAAATAAGTCATGTGACAAATTTATTTATAATGTTTACTCTTACCATATCAATAGGAGTCCATGGCTCTACGTACACCTCTTGAGCACTCTCATGAGATGTAGATGCTCGATGAGGTGTTGCAGCCTCTGCAGCTACGTCTCCTACATCCTCCTCATCAATAACATATTGATATGTATCAACATTAGTAAGTGGTCCGTGGCACATATTCTTGCATATAATGCAAATGTGGGGCTCACATACATGTGAACTCCAGTGAGATGTCGATGCACCAACATCATCCACACCAAGAGGCAACACTGACCTAGTCTGCGTCATCAACTGATCACTCAACAAACGAATGGCCCTAATAGTCTGTGAGACAGCCTCTACAATGATATTAGGATGCTGCACTCAAGGAGGGGGTGTGACATTAGTGGGGGGGACAAAGGTAGTGGCCTTTTTGTGATGGGCAAATGGCCTAGTCTGAGGAGCTCCTCCGCCTACACCCACATTAGGCCTCATACTCCAATAATTAACATCGTGACTAAGCACAAACTCAACATACAATTTTTTTATGAAATAGAAAGGGACCTCTACATTTCTATGGGGTGGTTTATCAAAAAGCATCCACCAACAATCCCAAAAGGGTGTGCGCATTGCTTCATTTGTGCACCATTTTATTGATAATTTGGGCTTTTTGGGGTCAATTTGTAATCTGGTTTTAGGATTCACAAAAAGTGAGGCTATATCTTCCTTATATTAAGGGCTGCAATCCCATCATGGTCAAGCCTGTCATCAAATTGGGCGTGCATATCATCACTCCAATGAAGAGAAACATTATGTTGCTGCGTGAGTGTGTCAATATTTTCAACAATAGTATTTAGTGTGGCAAGCATGGGACCTAATGTAGGTATATTTTGATATGTGTTTTGGAAACCTCATATTGTGTTCAAATTATCTTGTATCAAATCTTCTAAAGATTGAGGGTTTTGAGACAGGGGGTTGTTTTGGGGATCATTATTTAGTGCAGGAGGGTTATTTTCTTCATTGTTGTCAGCCATGCTTGATTAAATAAAAAAAATCTAAATTTCAATTTGATTTCATATATTATTAAAAAAATAAATACAAAACCCTATTTCAACCAAAAAAACTACATTTAGCATCGAAATGAAATTAAATAATCAAAATATACAAAGAATTTACTTACCGTATCTATTGCGGAGATCAAATTTGTTGTTGCAAAAATTAGATACCTGAAAATATAATGTATATGATATTTGCAGCTATTTTCCAAACCCAAAACGTGAGGAGAAATGAGGAAAATGGCTCGCGGGTTTTGATTTATGCCACAGGTTTCGGGTACCCGATTAAGCCTGTGCTTTGGTGTTAGGTTTTCCCAGGTGTACTAACACCCAGGCCTACTAAAAAGTCAACAAGCATTTTCATGTGCTTTTGGATGAGTGAAAAGTGAATATTTTTCACATTGCCACTTTTTGGCCCCTCATGATCTTTCACATACCCATTTAACACTTTCTACCCCTAGGTGGCCACACATAATCATGCTAGTGTACCTCAAGATGAGGTTCCTCAACACACACCTCAGGGTGACCAGGTGCAGGGTGCCACACCTTAGAGTGACCTAGCACAACTTGATGTCGCACCTTAGGCTGGCACACATCACGTGCCTCACATTCATGATGTGGGTGCTATATTTTAGTTTTCCGTCTAGGAGATGCAATGATTATATGATTCTATCTCTAGATCTCATGAGAGTGTGTACATGGATATTTATATCACTATTTTGAGGAGTTTGGAGGATTTGAGCACATGCATGGGGTTCATAGACTGCATACAAACCAGAGATTGTAGATGTTATTTTTTAAATATGTAAGTTAAAAATAATTAATCTAACTATTGTCATATGTATATTTGAAATCATACATGTAAGTCAAAATCAATTAATCTCACTAATGCCATAAGTAATCTAACTAATGTTCTTATCATATATTAATGTGCCATAGGGCCCCTTCGCACCCCTTAGCAATATATAAATAAAATAGTTTAAATTATTATTTTTAAAAGTTTGAATATATTCACACACACATATACATACATACATACGTATACATAGATATATATACATACATACATATGTTGGAAAAATGGTCAGTGCTCCGATTGGGATTCATGACATGGCTTAACCACCTCCTATGTCTTCTATAAGTCTTGTGGTTGTATCAGACATTAATAGGTTGATCTTTTGGTGCAACAACAACCACTACTTGTAACAAGTGGTATTAGAGCTTGGTAATAGGTTTGAATCCCCTCAGGTAACGCTAAGGGAGAGATTGTTGGCAAAATAGTTAGCACTTCCCTTAGGATTTGTGACATGGCTTAACCGTCTCTTGTGTCTTCTATAAGTCTAGTGGTTGTATCAGACATTAACAGGTTGATCTTTTGGTGCAACAACAACCACTACTTGTAACAACATATACATACAGACACACACACATATATACATACATATACATACATATATATGTATACATATATATCTATATGTATCTCTATATATGTATATATATGTATGTATATATATATATATGTGTATATATATATATATATATATATATATATATATATATATATATATATATATATATATATATATATATATATATATATATGTATGTATATGTATGTATGTATATATATGTATGTATATATATATATGTATATATGTATGTATATATATATATGTATGTATACACACACATATATATGTATGTATATATATGTATATATTATTATGTATACATACATACATACACATATATATATGTATATATGTATGTTTGTATATATATATGTGTGTGTGTGTGTGTGTATGTGTGTGTCTATGTATATATATATATATGTATGTATGTATATGCATATGTATGTATATATATATATATGTATGTATATATATATATATATATATATGTATATATGTATGCATATATATGTATGTATATGCATATGTATGTATGTATATATATGTATGTATATATATATATATGTATATATGTATGTATGTATGTATACATACATACATACATATATTGAAATGATAGCTTCAATCAAATAACCATGTATGATAATCATTAATCAAATGATCTATGATTATATGTAATGTATATATATCAATATACATTGTGTGTGTGTGTGTGTGTGTGTGCGCGCTTAACCATATATCATTATATTGATGATATTTGTAAAGTCAATTATTATCCACACTGGTTTGGTCATCATTAATATTATTCCAAGTATAATTTGAATTTTTTGATCTGCATTTTTTGTCGATATTGATTAACATTATCATAGCAATTTATAAGTATCGATATTAAATTGATAACATTAATCATGAATCAGATACGAATATTATAAAGACTAATTTATATTATCGTTGATGATGATATCGGTTCATATAATCAGCATTAGCTACGAGTTTCTATTGCCGATAATTATCGGTTTGTATTAAGGTAACTATAATCACTTGAAAATGGACAAGATAAATCAAGTGAGCAACCAAGGCAAAATCAAGGCAATAAAATCAAAGCAAAATTGCAATCAAGCTATAATCAAAATTTAATTGAAAATCCAAAGTGATTAAATCAATTTAAATCTAATAAATCATGATAGATCAATAAATTGTATAATTAATCTAATTAATTGCATAGTTCAATTTAAATCAAATCAACCCATTTAAGGGGTACACATGACTAAACATATTAATAAAATCAATTAGCTATATCCCTATTTTCACTCAACCACCAAATGGGAGAAAAAGCCTCAACCAATAGGATTTAAGGATCAAGCTCACATGGATCAAGATCAAATCGAATCTCCATTACACATAGGGAGAAAGCATCTTGTCCACCCATTTTGTCTTCTTGTCACAAGCTTTGATGAATTTTTTTTTAAATGGTCTCCAAAGGTGGAACCATGGACTAAACCTCAACTCAACCATGATAAAATCAACTCTACCCCCTACCCTTGCCAAAATATATAAAAGAAAGGCATAATACAATCAATTATCATCCACAAATATGAGAATAGCATCAAACCTCTTGCAATTTATAGCTAGAAAGGCAAATTTAGAGCTAAATAGGTGTAATTTCATTTGGAATTAATATTTTAGCTTTGTTTATCATTCATTCTCATATTAGGGCTGTCACTTATGGAAGCTTTCTGAGAGCTTTGCATTAGCAAACCTAACTAGAGAGCCATAGAGTGCTCAATTATCATTTAATTTGCTTGATTACATTGCTATTTGTGGCAATTTAGTTTATATTTTGATATATTGACAATAATAACCCTATGAAGGTGCTTTCCTTACCACACAAAATGACACCCACCATGGGGGCATTAGGCCTCATTAATTTTTAGTTCATAGAAAGTACATTTTTCTTGCAAATCCTTATGTTTTTCTCTATTTTTCAAGTTATGTAGCACTTTTACCAGTTTCTGCAGCGCATACAATACTTCCTACAATGCTTTTGAGTTCTGAATTGGCGCTTCCACAAAAAAGTTGTGTGCCTTTACGTAGCAAAGCTGTGCGTTTAACCCTTCTAATATACTATCTTTTATTCTCTTAGCACGTACACCCTGACTACCAAGCGCTTTCAAATTATTTTGCAGTGCATTTAAAGTGTTCTACATGCACCTTTGTCTATTAAAGCAACACGTTTAATTATTTAGTAGTGTATTTAAATTTTGTTTTGGCGCTTTTAATTTATTCTGCAGAGCATTTAATATTTTTAAAAGCTCTTTCAATAGATTCTACTACGTATTCAATTAAAATTAGAATTTCTAGAATCTAACTTTGGAAAATGATTTGTCTGTGTCTGCAGGATGACTAGTCATAAAAGAGTTAAAAATCTAGAGACTAGATTTAACATCGAAGAGAAAGCTTTGGCCAAAAGGAACAAAAAGGAGAATATAGCCAACATCTAGCTAGTTTTGGAGGATTCACAACAAGAAAGTGAGGTATATGAACGTTATTTGAAAGTTGTAGGAGCTTACAAATCAAAGTTTGTTTAATTAAATTGGATTTACTTACCTTAATCAATTTATGTCAAAATTGATAAATAAGGCTTAGATTTCAATTTGTTCTTGTCTTTCTTCACTTTGCTTGTTTGTGTTGACTAACTTGTTGGAGAGGAGGCAAAAAGGAGGGAACGAGCACCACTAGGTGAGTAAAATAATGACAAAAACTCTAAAAAATGCCCCAAGCCTTTGCTAGCTACAAATCAAGGTAAGCCTCAAACTTGGTCAATTTTTATTTAAATTGTGGCTTTGTGATTTAAGCTAAAATCTAGTAATTGTAGTAACCTATTATTGTTTGAGGAATTGATAATAGGCTTATGCTCTTCACTTTTTAAGTGAATCAAAGTGCCAAATGTTAGAATAATTGAGAGGGGGGCGAATCATTTTTCCATCAGTCCCATACCCAAAGATGTATCTTATAAAATAATTTCTACAAATTATGCAGCTCAGTAACATACAACTCAATTGCAAATATTCAGATCTATGCTAAGCTCCTAAAATCCTGAGATCACCAATCAATTCACTTCATCAATGTTTCTCAACTTACTTTCACTCAATAAACTATTTTTTGACACTCGGTAATCTCTGCAATCTTGGTTCTTTAGTAACTAGTTTGATCAGGCATGCATGAATAAAGTCTTCACACAAAATCTCTATAGTCTTCTTCTTTCTGGCATGTTTCAATAATGAAACTCATATCTCTTATATAGACAAGTAAACTATTTTCATATCATCCATCAGATTTTGCCTCTTAATCTCCTTCATCCATTTTTTCCGCTTAAACCTTCCTCAATAGATGTGTCATTAACACGTTTCAATCTCATCCTTTAGATCATTTCTAAATTTTGTCAGTCGTGGATCTCACAAAAAACTTTATCATCAACCTTGAAATCATAACAATTTCTAGGTCATCAAATTCAGTCATCTATTCTTAGCATTTAATGTTTTCATCCATACTCAGTTAATATAGAAATGCATCGGTGATAACTAGTTAAACTAGCTTGGTTAATATTGTCACTCGATATACACTGCACTGGCTCAGTGTATACAAAAGCTCTTCAATTATCGACTACATTGACTTGTACATTTCAAATCTCTTATTCATAATAGATTAATGTAACATGCTCAAGCCAACAATATAAAGTCGTAGACTCATCAATGAGTTACCCAATGTTTACGTTATCTTTATCTGTCATTTCCATCTTTTCCTTATGTAGATATCTCAGTTCTTTATCTTTTCTTCCTTCAAAAGATGTTTAGATGTTTGTAACTATCATGATAAGTATTGTCAAAATTAGTTGACATCAATGACAATATATTGACTGATTTAATCATCTTACATATCATTTTAGTAGCTCAGTGATCTCTAATCACTATTCCTTTAGTTCATTCAGATATTCAATCAGTTGTAGTTCATCAATCTCTCCCTTTGGCATTGATGGAAACACAAGCAATATGAAAATATGCCATACACATGCCAAACATGTATTCTACAACTATGTAAGTAAATGTTGTAGCTCGGTAAGCTCTCCCTAGCTTGACATTTAATATGTTTAATTACTACAAAACATAATAGCATTACATGTAGACTCTCCCCTTGGATTTGATCTTTTCAATTCTTAGATTCCCTTTGTTCTTATTAACAAATATTCAAGTCTCTTTGGTTTCTCTCTCTTTTCTTTGATTTTTTCATTTCTCTTTGATTTTCTCTCTCTTTGACAACAATGCCAAAGAAAATAAACAAACAGCTCTCCATCAGCCAAGTAGTTCTCTATTGATCGGTTCATCTCAAGTACCTTCAGTTTACAGATAAAGAAATTTCTGTTACAACTTTCACAACCTTAGAAAACTAAAGTGTGAACTATGTGGATCAACATGAATGATCTTCTAATAAATGTAGGTTGATGCAACCTCCAGATCACCTTAGTGACCGATAGATAGGGGATGGACCCCAAGTCTAGTCCTCAAATATTCCAATGTCTCCTTCGGTAATGGTTTAGTAAAGATATCAACAAGTTGTTCTTTAGATGTTACAAATTCCAATCTCATCTGCTTCTCTTGAACTTGTTCTCTTAAGTAGTGATACTTAATAGATATGTGCTTTGTTTTTTAATACATCACATGATTCTTTGAAATATTTATAGCACTGGTGTTGTCACAATATATAATCACTGGGTTAGTGATTACCTCATTCATTCATTCCAACACTTGTCTAATCCAAGAAATATTAGAAAAATTTTCAGTAGAAACAACATACTCTTCTTCAATAGTAGACAGAGAAATGCATGCTTGCTTCTTGCTAATCCAACTCACAAGCCTTTCCCCTAAAAAGAATGCTCCACTGGTTGTGCTCTTCCGGTCATCTATGTTTACAGCCCAATCTACATCAGTGTAAAATCTAAGTTCAAAATTTCCTTCCAAAGTGTACCATAATCCATAGTCTTCTATCTTCTTCAGGTATCTCAAGATTATTTTAACTGAAACCATATGTGAATCTTTAGGATTGGTAGAAAATCTTGCCACAATCCCAATTGCATGTGCAATGTCTGATTCACTTGTGTAGATTCATCATCCTTTGTCAACTTACATCCAGTTACCATCAATGTTCCTACTGGTTTATCATCTTCCATGCCAAAAGTTTTCAATACCTCCATAATGTACTTTGATTGTGTGATGAAAATCCCATCATTTTGTTGTATAATCTGCAAACCTAGAAAGAATTTAATCTTTCCAAACATTGACATCTCAAACTCCTTTCTCATTTCATCAGAAAATGATTTGCAAATTAGATCATTTCCACCAAAGATGATATCATCAACAAATATTTCAACAATTAAGATGTTATCATCAGATTCTCCTTTCATGTTCAAATTGTTGTTTTCACTAGTTCTTACAAAACCATTACTGATAAGATAAGAATTTAGTTTTTCATACCATGCCCTCGGTGCTTGCTTCAATTCATATGAAGCTTTGTGCAATCTACATACCATGTCTTTCTGCTTCGGATCAACAAAACCTTTTGGTTGTTCTATGTAGATCTCCTCCTCAAGAATTCCATTTAGAAAAGTTGATTTCATATCCATTTGATAGACTTTGAATCTCTTATGTGAAACATATGAAAGCAATATCCAAACTCCTTCCAATCTAGCAACAGGTGCAAAGGTTTCACCATAATGAATACCTTCTTCTTGTGCATATCCCTTGCAAACAAGTCTTGCCTTATTCCTAGTGACCTCTCCATTTTCATTCAACTTATTTCTGAATATCCATTTAGTACCAATTATATTTTTATCTCTCCATCTAGGTACCAATGTCCATGTTTTATTCTTCTCAATCTATTCATTTTCTTCATTCATTTCATTTATCCATTCCTTATTTTCAAGTGCATCCCTAACATTCTTAGGTTTAAAATTACAAACTAAGCATGTATTTTGTCTTAACTTACTTCGAGTCAACATGCCCACTTGCTTATCTCCAATGATTTGATTCTCTAGCTGGTGTCTTCTAACAAATTTTTCTAGCACTTGTTCTCTTCTTTGATCATCATTTGGTTCAGGTTCATTTTCCTACTTGGTAGCTTCTTCCTGATTGTCAGTTTGTTCTTGCTGATTTTCAATAGCATTTTCCTGATTCTTGGTAGACTCATCCTATGACTTCAGTAGATATCCTGTATCTTCAATATAAGTAAACCTACCATAGTCTTCTAGTTCCTTCATCCTTTCTTCATCATTCTTTTTAGAAAACTCATCAACTTTCACATTAGCACTTTCTATCATTTTATTTGTAGCCTTGTTCAAATATTTGTAAGCTTTACTCTTAGTAGAATATCCCAAAAATATTCTTTCATCATTTTTAGAGTCAAATTTACCATTCTTATAATCTTTTAGAATATAACACTTACTACCAAAGATTCTAAAGTAACTTACATTCGGCGTGTATCCAAACCATAACTCATAAGGTGTCTTGTTTGTATCTTTCTTCAATTGAACTCGGTTCAAGGTGTATACGACAGTTCTAACTGCCTCTCTCCAGTACATTTGTGCAACATTTTTCACAATCATCAGTGTTCTAGCACAATCAACAATAGATCTATTCCTTCTTTCAGTAATTCCATTCTTTTGCGGTGTCCTAGGTGCAGAAACCTGCATTTTGATTCCATGCTCATTACATAAGTTAGTGAATTCATCAGAAATAAACTCACCTTATCTATCAAACCTTAAGCATTTCAGTTCCTTACCTATTTCTTTTTCAGCTTTAGCCTTATACCATTTAAACATTTTGAATGCCTCAGATTTCTCTTTCAAAAACATAACTATCATAAGTCTAGAATAGTCATCAACAAATAAAATAAAGTATCTATCACCATAGTAGCTTTGAGTTCTCATAGGACCACATAAGTCAGTGTGAACCAACTCCAAAATGCCTTTAGATGAATAGTCTTTACTTTTAAAACTAGATTTGGTCATCTTTCCTTTTTGACATTGTTGACACATAACATGACCAAGTTTGGTTAGACTCAATAATCCTCTGAATTTTCTCTTTCTACTGATCTTAATCATGTTATCAAAGTTTACATGACATAACCTCTTATGCCATAACCAAGCATATTCATTTTTCACTAGTAAACAAGAAGATTCCTCATTATCAAGATAGAATAAGTTACCTTTGACTATCCACTAGTACCAATAAGCTTTCCATTTTCATCATAGATTTTCACCTTTTTCTCTCAAATGCAACTCAGTGACTTGAGTTATTCAACTATGCTACACTCAATAAATTTTAGTTAAGTCATTTTACCTAGTATGCATTATCACATCTAATTCTATCATTAAACAAGATAGATCATTTTTCTTTCACTAAACACGATGTGTCATTACCCATTTTCACCGATCCTCCATTATAGTGCTCAAGGTGTTCAAACTTATCTTCATCACCAATCATGTAATGTGTACAACCACTATCAATGATCCAAGTATCATTCTTACTAACTTTAGAAATAAGTGCTATTTCTACATACCTTTCCTCCTTTTCCGAGTCATCTTTCATTGCAACAAATACTACTTCTATTTCATCATCAGTGTCGGTGTTGGTGTCGTCTTTGTAATACCCCAAAAATGGGCTATATGTTCATTAACCTCCTATATCAACAAATCAAATGAAATTGACATCGAAGTCTTAACCTAAGGCACATCTGTGCATCATCGAATCCTAATTGATTATCCTGAATTTTGCATCGGGGAATATTCCTAGCAATATTCCTAATTATCTTGATTATCTTTAATTTAATGATTATTTGGTGATAAATCACATTTATCCTAAAGTTTGATTAATTGAATATTCTGAATATTTAATTAATTAGATTTAATTCGGCCACTTGATTATTAAGTTGAATTTAATTACATTTATTCCTAAATTGTATTATTTAAATTTGACAATAAATCAAAATTCCTATCATTAATTGATTAAATTCTTATTTAATTAATTAAAGCAAGTTGTCATATTTAATGATATTATTTTTGAACAAAAGTTTGATTTTAATAATTGATTAACCCATAAATCAATTTTTTTAATTTTAAAATCAGTTAAGTTGAGAATAAATCACTTTATTTTTTTATTAATTTATAATTAAATCATGCACAATCAGAAAAGTAGGCAACTAGAAATTAACAATCAATTTTAAATTTAAACTCAACATCTAATGATGAGTTAGAATTTGATCTAAACTCTATTTTGAGTTAAAGCCTTGCTTTTGCATGATTTTATAAATTAAATATCTTTTATTTCTGATAACTCAAAAATCAACTTGAGTTTATCAAGAGTGATTTATGACTTTTTTTCATGCACCTCCAAAGCCCTGGATTTCTATAAAATCAAGGCTCAACTCTTCACAAATTATCTCAATCAATCTCTCAAATTTTCATCTACAGAATCCATAAAATCCGCAAATTTGCATACTTACACTGTCAAATTCAATTCAAGAATTGCATAATCATGTTGGAGAATTAGAATTGGGGGAATCAAAGGCTCTTACGAATCAACATTTTTGTGAGATCAATCTTGTTTTTGCATAGCATTGTTAGATAGATTTCATATCAAGTTTTTCATACAGATCAGTTTCATATCAAATTTTCATCTTAATTGCACAGAAAAATAAAAAATATAGATTAGTTTGCATTCATTCTATATCTAGATTTCACATTAAAACCATCATTTAGATGTCATCAAGGTCACTGATCTCGATTTCAATCTAAGAGCATCATACTCGCATCTATTAGAAGGTAGTAAATCGCCTGGTTAGTCTAGTTTCAATTACTTGTATGATTTTGATTATCGCTAACCTCTAATGTTTTACTGAAGTGTTGTGTCCATAGATCAAGTACAAAATTCACACACACATTTCTGGCACCCACCGTGGGGCAACCCACCTTTACATGCTGGTTTTGATTTTTTTTTGATCTAAAACCTTAAAGTTTCAAAGATTTAATTTTATCTCCCAAAAGGATTGGATTTTTGGTCTGAATTTTTTTTTAAATGTTGGAGACATATCAGGGAAGCTTCGATAAAAAATTTAGAATTTTATGAGATGTTTTGAATTTTTAATAATTTTTTTATTATTTTTCATAAAAAAATAATTTTCAGCGCAAATCATCATATTTTTTTAGAAATTTTTACAGTTTTGGAAAGATCTTTAAATTCTTAAGGGGGTCCATTCTTTGTGTTTTAAATTTGGATGCAATATAATAGCTCAAATAGTCAATTTACAAAAACTGGTCTATTTTGGTAAAAGGGGTTTTTAGGGCACAAATGAAGAGATGTTTCTGAAATTTTTACATTTTTGGAAAGCTCTCTATTTTTTAGTAGGGGTATCTACTTTTCATTTCTATTTTTATGGACGAAATCATATCAAAAAAATTAGATCTTGTTGACTAGGTCAAGTGCAAAAAAATTAAAATTTTGTGATGGGTATGCACTTATTTTTCATATGATTCAATCATGATATAAGTTGTCATTTGGATTAATTGCTGGTTATTATTTCTCCTAATGATTGATTTTTAGATCTAACCCTAGGGTTTTCATAAGTTGAATATACCTTGCATATCTTGTTTGCTTGTTTGCTTGTTGGCTTGTTGGAGAGTTCATCGCTTGCTTGCATGGAAAAGCTCAACAAAAATTGCTAAAATAGGTAAAATTTGCTAAGCACATTGCGAGGAACTCAGGTATTCTATTACATCTGATAGCACTTCATTTTGGGACATAAAATAAACTCTCTTGTGTCAAACTTGTGTGACTCTTATTGCTTTCATATCACAGACTTCATTTGGGCTATAAAAATGAACATAGATTTGCTTTTTGCATATCTGTTACACATAGTAAATAGGCCCTATGAACACTATTTGCAGATCTTGAGAGAGTGGGTTTCTAACCAAACTCTTCTCAACGAAGGATCCCTTGTAGGTGGGGAGGATACTTTGAGAGTCTCACGTTCTACTAGATCAGTGTGTCTTCAACTTTTGATTGAGGCATTCTCTCTTTGGAGAGGTTGATAGATCATGAGGGGTTGACATCATAGATCTTTGTGAGATAATCTTAGTCTTAGTGTGTCAGATTTATCTATCTGCTTTGTTTGGGTTAAAAGTGAAAAGACTAGAGGACTATGCTCTACTCCCTTTTTGGGTAGTATCAGAAACTCAGATCCTTGAATCTGGAACCAGTCCCCATGTGGTATATTTTGTGAGTCACCTTTAGAGAGGGTTAACCATAGTGGACATTCCCTTAATTGGGTCAACCACATTGACAAAACCTCAAGCGATAATAGCCATTTTCACGGTGGTAGTGATAGCCGCTATATAAATGTCCTTGTGGAAGAAATCTTCACAGGTATGGTTCATTGTTGGGTTGTCAAATCTTCCTACCAGCTCCTGATTGATTAGATTCTCAGACTGTGTCAAAACCCTGGTGTGCTGAGATTGGAGTTCATCCTCTTAGATCATAAAAGTTGCAGAGTCAAACCATTACTAAAAACCCTAGTGAGGCTAAATTTTCATTTTCTAGGAATATGTGCATTATTGCAAAATTTTTTGGAACATACACAATTAGCACTCTTAGGGATTAGCACAAATTCAGTCACTTGATTGTTCATGCGCAAGGTTGATTTTGCCCTTGTTCATTATTTTCAGATGTGCTTGAAATCACTTACTTGTTGTTCTGCGTCCTTGTTTATCTACTTGGCTACTAAAAATGAACAAATCTGGTCTAATCTTCAAATCTGGATAGTACTATTTGCAAACAATTCGAAATTGAAAACCTTAAATTTTCAAAATTTGAAGTGAAATTCCTTTCTGGAGTCAAAAGTTGTCTCAGGAGGTCAAAAAGTCATACGAGTTTTTCAAAATGTCATTTTAGAACTACCCAACTATCGTATGATAAAGAACCCAGTGTCGTACGAGTCTTTTTGCTAATTAAATTCAAAAAGTCAAATCTTGCTAGCAACTATCGTACAAGTTTGTCAACTATCATTTCATAGCCTACCCTATCGTACGAGCCTCTAGAAAGTCATTTGGAAAATTTTGAAAAATTGTCAAAAAATTGTCAGAATTGCCAGATACTTAGCTTTTTCAGCCTAGTTCTAGAATCTGTCATACAAATCACTATGTCAAGAATAGAGTAGTAGCCATTGAGAATCAATACATATGTCTCAAAGAATCATTACACATGAGGAAGAAACTCTAATCACCACTATGATGAAATAGATGCATGCTATGCAAGTCAAGCTTAACAAACTTGAGAAAGAAAAGGAACCTAAAGAGTTCTCCATGGAAGCTCTATGCCTTTTTCCATTTGATAAAGACTTGTACATGTCACCATGCCCCCAGATAGAATTTGAGCAATGTGATAACCCTTATGATACCTCTTCCACAGAGAGTGACATGCCTATCTTTGAAGACTATGATGACTATGATGATAGACAATGTAATGATACCTATGACACCTCTATTCCTTAGAATCCTCGTCATGTGCTCATGCTTACTGGAAATGGGACATCACATTGGATAGATCATGAGGGTGATCCATATGATTTTGATTTTGAAAGAGACTTTGATGACTTCTGTGAACAATACCTAGATGAAACGTCTACTTCACTTGAGGAAGAGAAAGTTTTTCATGCTAATTACAAAAGTAAATACTATAAGAATCTCTCCTTTAAGAACTCTCAAACTGAAAATAAAGATTACACTCTTAACCAAGATCATGTTAATGTTGGACCTTTGTCTTGTGATGGTTCCCTTCCATCCCCTACTTCGTCCAATACCTGTACATTTCCTAAATCTTTTGAGTCTTTCAAATCTTTCACAGAACCTTCATTCAACAGAAGCCCTGATACTTTTCATACGGTTCCCTATAGTTATCCTCAAGGGCTACCTCTTAAAGAAGCTCAAGATAACCTTCACTTGGTTGCAAACACCTTCAATAATTCTAAACCTAAAGAGCCTAAGCCTTCATATGCTACAATGCCTACTTCAGCTGGTCCTTCACCATCTCTGCAACAATCTTCCATACAATCCCAACGTGCTTCTATATCCTTAGAAGTGGATCCATGTCAAGAGGACTCTAAAAATGATAAAGAAAAGAACATAAAGAAAGATCAAGATCAAGAAACCTCCATGTCATCCAATCCTTTTCATGACTTCTCTTATCCGTTCGATGGTTCTTTTGATCTCGTATGCTCTTTTTCATGCATTCCACCATGTCTTAAGTCTTCTCCTAAGCAAGATCAAGCTACTACTTACACTGTTGAGCTTATTGACAATCAGAATAACCTTACCCCAATTCCAATTTCCAAATATGATACTTCCATTAAGGTTGGTAAAAATGGTGTTGTTACTTCCAATGTTAAGCCTATTAAAAATCAAGAAAAAAATTATGCGCTCATGCTATCCAAAGATCTTTGTCAAGATCAAAATCTTCCATCTTCTTATTCTACCACTCCATGTTTGCTTCCACTTTCTACTCTTCCTAACTCTTTGCAAGCTTTGAACAATCATATCAAAGAAGGTGCTCCTATTCAAGATGTTCATGATCTTATTGCAAATCCTAATGCTCACTCTAAAGATGCTGATGTCCTTGGTTGTCACATAGATGATGATGAACTTATTGATTATCTTTTTGTATTTTCCATGTCCATCCTTGGACCTCCTCCACCACTACTAAGGGCTTCACATCTACCTTCCATCTTGGGTCCTTATGTCCCTTCACTTTCCCCTCCTAACTCTCCTAAATCACCATCCATCTTGGGTCCTTACATACTTCCATCTCCCATCTTTCCTCAAGATCAACATAGATGCATACCCTTGAATCCTTTTCATCCACCCACCCATCTCAACCAGTCATATCCTCCCTCTTCTTCCACAAGTTCCAAGTTCTTTGGAAGTAACTTAAATGTTCAATACAAGAAAAAGAAGCAATACAAGAATCCTTCAAAAAGAGAAGATCACCATGTCTCCTCTAAATGACATGGAGGCATAAAGTCAAAAGAGATATCTAAGAAAAAAACTACAAGACAAGTATGGGTTCCAAAATCCATCATTAAAGATATTCTCTCTAGATCATCAAAAAGAAATGAAAATCCTATGTCTATATGGATTCCAAAGTCTCTCTTGAAAGCGTCTGGTGTTGAACAAAAAGTGAAGTTGACATTCAAGCTTCCAAAGGCTTCCACTTCATCTTCTTCCAAATATATTCTTCCATTCCATGTGCCTAAACCGCAACCTCTGCTATCCATTTGCCATATTCCTTCACGTATTCCTTCATTCACATTTCCTCCATCCTCTCTCCACCCTTCAAGGTGTGTGTTGATGTTGATCTTTCCTTCCTTTCCATCTACCCTTTCACAATCCTTCCATTCATTATCCTTCTACCTTCTATCCTTTTTCCTCATTTGCCTATTCCTCCTATCTTCCAACCTCACCCGCTTTACTTAAAACCTTATGCTCCATTTTTCTCTTCCATCTTCCTTTCCCTATCATCATCTTTGAGCATATCATTTTGAATCTTTGACATATCATGGTTTATCATTTCAAGGAGCATTATCTAAAAAGCTTGCCTTCTTCCAAAAAAAAAAAAAAAAAAAAAAAAGGAAATAAAAAAATTGAAAATGTGCCTTGGTGAAAATTTGGAAACAGGCACCTTGGTAGCAAAAGTAAAGAGAAATAAATTTATCCTATGGTGAAAACCACTCCCTTGTGGCACCTTGGGTAAGTACCGTGATGAAAACCTGAAAATCAGGCATCATGCGTAGTTCTTCTACATATTTCATCCATTCCATCTTCTCTCTTTGATCTTGACAATGTTGATCTATACACAAACATTTGGCTATCTTATGAGCTATCTTACGATGATCTTGCTTTCATTCCATTCATGTTTAGCCTTTATGTCTATCTTCCTCCATTCATTTTAGCCTTTCGCTATCCTTTTCCCTTTTGGTCTTGATCTAATAAAAAAAAAAGAGAAAGAGTGAAACATGGTGCTATGAAACCTCTTGACATGTCTACTCCTTAGGACTACATCCTTTCCTTCTTTGGCATTATGCTTTTGTGACTTATCCTATGCTAACCTTTCATTGCTGGTCCAAATGGGCTTTACATGATAATTTTTCCCTAGCTTGGGTATTCTTGAGGAGTTTTCCCTTGAGGATTTCTTCCCTTCATTCTCCTTCATTATCTTGTCTTCCATCTCTTCCACCAACTTGCTAATCCCTCTTGTTCTCCACCTTGCTAGACATTGGGACTGCACGATATGATCTTGCTTGGGAGTTTGAAATGGAGAAAGATGCAATCAAGTTTGCTAAGAACTGTCAAAAGTGCTAGGTAGATGGTAACTTAATTCATGCTCCAGGAAAAGATCTAATTCCTTTTACAACATAATGGCCTTTTTATCAATGGGCATTTGATCTTATAGGTGCTATCTATCCACACTCTTCTAATGGGCATACTCATATAATCATAGCTACAGATTATTTTACAAAATGGGTAGAAGTAGTTCCCTTAACACAAGCAACTGGGAAACAAATATCTATGTTCAACTTGAACTATATCATATGCAGATATGAGATCCCTCATTCCATAGTCACAGATAATGGTGGACAATTCAAAAACAAGGACCTAGATGATTTATGTGCCAAATTTAAGATTATTCAACATTGGTCATCTATATACTATCCTCAAAGGAATGGACAAGCAGAGGCTTCCAATAAGAATCTATTGAAAATATTGCATCGTATAGTTAATAAAACAGGAAGAGACTGGCATCTCATGATCAATCTAGCTCTCTGGGCCTACAGAACAAGTATCAGAATGCCCATAGGGGCTACTCCATTCGCTTTAGTTTATGGGTCTGAAGTGGTATTACCTATTGAGGTTGAAATCCCATCACTAAGAATCAAAATGCATGGTCTAGTAACTGATGATGACTATAGAGTGTCTAGGTTGCAAGAACTTGAACTAATAGATGAGTGTAGACAAGAAACATATGATCATCTCAGAGTGTATCAGAAGAGAATGTCTAGAGGCTACAACAAAAAATTCAGACACAGAGAATTTCAGGTTGGCGATCTAGTCTTGAGAGAGAATCCTAAAAATCAATCACATAGAGAACGCAAGGGGAAGTTTGAACCCAAATGGTTGGGTTCCTTTGTAATCACTGCTACTTTTGGCTCTAGTGCCTATCAACTCTCAATGACTGAAAGAGAACAGCTCCAAGAACTAATCAACACTCTCAATCTGAAGAAATTCTAGGCCTAAGACATTTAGTATTTGGTAAAATGTCCTGAAAAAATCTTAAAAATCTGAAAAAGTCCTAAAAAATGAACATCTTGGTGAAAACCTAGCAATAGGTTCCTTGATGATTCACAAAAAAATAACAAAATAAAAAATAAAAATTTAAAAGTACAAAAAAAATTGAAAAAATGAAAAATACAAAAAAATGAGAAAAAGGAAAAAAGTGCCTTGGTGAAAACCTGGAAACATGCACCTTGGTAGTAAAAATAGAATCTCTACCAAGATGGTGAAAACGTGGAAAATGGGTGCCACTTGTTCAAAACGCTCCATCTATCAGCACAATCTTGGTCTTTCCCAACTTTCAGTCTTGCTTTAGTTTGTACATATCTCCCGGTTTGTTTTCGCTTTCCAATTTTCAATAAAGTCGGTCTGTACACCAATAAGCTCAAGCGTCTATATCCTATCAATGCTTAACACTTAGGGGAAATCAATGTCATATCCTATGGTCTCTAGTATATCTTAAACGTGTCATAGCTGGCCAAAGTCCTTTGAAGCTTCATCTAAGTCAGTTAGTTAGTCTCCTCTCTAGAAAGGATTTTGCATCTACAACAACGCAATCAAACACAAACTAAAAATAATCTATCCTTCATACTTTTATCTCCTTGTATGCTTACTGATTCGCATTGAGATTTTTGCATATTGTGTCCTTTCAAGCTCTTTGATGATGTCCTTTATAGGATTTAGAGAGTGATGACTAGGGGCATAATATTTCCTTTGTCTTCTGTTTGTATGTGAAAATCTAACAACTTTAGAAATTTTGGATTGATATGGTGTCTGACTGTAAGAGCCTCTATCTCGAATTGGATGGCCATGTGTACCTCGACCATTGATACCCAGAAAATTAAACGAAGTTTGATCTAGCTATTGTCTTTTTGAGTGAGTTCTTTCTCCTACTGTGAAATGCAATCTTGCCTAAGGATGTGAATGATAAAGGGTCACTACGGGTAATTCACATTGGATTTAGAATGATCTCTTGACTATTTGATGTGTTTGTAATGCAAGGTGTATTCTGGTCATCATGACATTTATGTTCGGATGTTTATACAAATTGCTATATCAAAATGGACATGATATTCAGGTCATCCTGGCATTTGTGCCTTGGTGCTTATATCTAATCTGACATTCTGAAAATAAAATCAATATTCATATATCCATGGTTGTTTGACCAGTGGGTGTTGTATTGATTCTTGCACATACAAATCGATATTCATATGTCTATGGTTTCATAGCTAGTGGACATTGTATTGATTTATCTGGTTACCTAAAAATTCAATGATGAAAATGACCGACACATGATCAGTGACTAGGTCCTAGGTCTTAGGTTGCATATCATTCTGCATTTTTCTTTGCATTTTGCATGTTTGCATGATCTCACAACATTTGGATAAACTCTAAAGCTTAAATGATTCTTCAATCACCTATTCAAATCTAACAAGAGCTAAAACCTAACATGAAGGTTCCTCCAATGAAACAACAAGTATAATCTTTTTTCGGGATCAAAATCAAAATCTGAGATCATTCATATTATTAACTACTTGCATAATCAACCTTCAATCATCATGGAAATCTAGCATTTAACTTAATTGATTATCTTACATCAAACTATCAAAATTTCAACTTGGTCAACCATGGTCAACTCATGGTCAAACCTAGTCAAACTTGGTCTTTAGGACCTCCAAATGATGCAGAATGCATTCTTAGATGTGTATAACCACTTCTCAAATCAATTAACATGCTTCTAAACCATTGAACACTGACTTTTCTTGTCAGATTTCAATTTTAATCCCGAAGGGGGCATGGTATTGCACATCATTCAAGTCTGTTAATCTAAATTTGTCTATCAATCTTTCCTCAGTGATCAAGACAACAACCACGTCTAGTTGCTGATTCATCAAAAGTCCTCATTGCTCGGGGCAAATCTATCATCGCTTGGGGCATATCAGATTCATTGAGATCCATATCAATCTGGTATTCTCCTAATCTTGTAAACTGTATCAGCTTTTCACAACTATCGATTCATTAGTGTTATTTCCTTGGTTCTTCGGTAACTAAAGGGTTCAGATGTGATACCTACGTGGTTCTTCTAAGACAATCGAGTCTGGAATCGGTCACTCACTTCTTCGCAATCATAAGGTTCAAAATCAAGTGTTTTGACACTTTTTCGCAATCATCGGTTCATCATTGTTATAGTTAACATTATCTTTGGTCATTCAGGACCTAATATCTTCAAATCTTTCAATCATCATATCTTTTGAATCAGTTTCATATCTTTATCATACACAGACTATCTTTGAGCCATTGTGCTTCGCACAGTAATTTAAAGAGGGGCAAAATGTAATACTGCAAAAATGGGTTATATGTTCATTAACCTCCTATATCAATAAATCGAATGAAATCAACATCGAAGTCCTAACCTAAGGCACATCTAGGCATCATCGAATCCTAATTGATTATCCCAAATTTTGAATCGGGGAATATTCCTAGCAATATTCCTAATCATCTTGATTATCTTTAATTTAATGATTATTTGTCGATAAATCACATTTATCCTAAAGTTTGATTAATTGAATATTCTGAATATTTAATTAATTAGATTTAATTCGGCCACTTGATTATTAAGTTGAATTTAATTACATTTATTCCTAAATTGTATTATTTAAATTTGACAATAAATCAAAATTCCTATCATTAATTGATTAAATTCTTATTTAATTAATTAAAGCAAGTTGTCATATTTAATGATATTATTTTTGAACAAAAGTTTGATTTTAATAATTGATTAACCCATAAATCAATTGTTTTAATTTTAAAATCAGTTAAGTTGAGAATAAATCACTTAATTTTTTTATTAATTTATAATTAAATCATGCACAATCAGAAAAGCAGGCAACTAGAAATTAACAATCAATTTTAAATTTAAACTCAACATCTGATGATGAGTTGGAATTTGATCTAAACTCTATTTTGAGTTAAAGCCTTGCTTTTGCATGATTTTATAAATTAAATATCTTTTATTTCTGATAACTCAAAAATCAACCTGAGTTTATCAAGAGTGATTTATGACTTTTTTTCATGCACCTCCAAAGCCCTGGATTTCTATAAAATCAAGGCTCAGCTCTTGACAAATTATCTCAATCAATCTCTCAAATTTTCATCTATAGAATCCACATAATCCACAAATTTGCATACTTACGCTGTCAAATTCAATTCAAGAATTGCACAATCACACTGGAGAATTGGAATTGGAGGAATCAAAGGTTCTTATGAATCAACATTTTTGTGAGATCAATCTTGTTTTTGCATAACATTGTTAGATAGATTTCATATCAAGTTTTTCATATAGATCAGTTTCATATCAAATTTTCATCTTAATTGCACAGAAAAATAAAAAATATAGATTAGTTTGCATTCATTCTATATCTAGATTTCGCATTCAAATCCTTCATTTAGGTGTCGTCAAGGTCATTGATCTCGATTTTGATCTGAGAGCATCATACTTGCATCTATTAGAAGGCAGTAAATTGCCTGGTTAGTCTAGTTTCAATTACTTATATGATTTCAATTAGCACTAACCTCTAATGTTTTACTGAAGTGTTGTGTCCATAGATCAGGTACAAAATTCACACACACAGTCTTCATTTTCTTCAGCAAGGTAACAAGCCTTTTTTCCCTTATCTTTGTAATATTGGTTATCTTTGTTGTAGTATCGGTTTCTTCTGTTATTCCTTCTGCCAAAGTTTCCATCACCAGATTTGTCTTTATCTTTATCTTCCTCTTTCCTATTAGGACATCTAGTAGCAATATGGCCAATCTCTTTATAATTAAAACAAGCTAAAGGTAACTTTCCCTTATATCTTCCTTTACCTTTCTGCAGTCTTTGGGCCATTAGTGCTTCAAGCTCATCAAGCTCATCGTCTGTATTACTATCACTTTCATTCTTTATAATATGCTTACTGCTAGATTTACCAATCTTAAGAGATGACATAAAAGCATATTCAACACTTGATACAACACTATTGTCATAATTATTCAGCTCAAAAGTTGTTAACTTTCCAATCAGACTATCAAGAGTAAGAGTTCCATTAGGTGCAGATCTCATTTCATGAATAGCAGATATTCTGATTGCATAAATGGGCAACAAGGTTCTCAGTATCTTACTTACCACAATGTCTTCATCGATAGTACCTCCTACTCCTTAGATAACATTGACAACCTATTTGATTCAGTTTGAATATTGTGCTATGTTTTCTCCTTCTTTCATCTTCATGTCATCAAATCTACCTCTCAATCTTTCAGCTCTAGCTCTTATTACATTCACATCTCCACCATAAACTAGAGTAAGTTTATCCACAATTCCTTCGCTAGAGTGCAATTATTGACATCATCAAATTCAACATCAGATAGAGCAGCATCAATCTCTATCATGGTAATATTGTGTTCATGTCGGTCTCTCAACTGATCAAGGGTCAAAGGTCAAATAGTCAGTTGTATGTAGCCATTGTTAAGTAAAGGTATAGCAGATTCTCCGATTCCAGATATGTGAAGTCTCATCCGGCATTGCCATGTAGTGAAGTTATCTTTGTTCAGCTTTGGTACTTCCCTTTTATACATCTTGTGATCTTTCTTCTCAAGTCCTTAAAAATTTCTTCCAAGAACCAATAACACTCTGATACCAATTGTTAGAATAAATAAGAGGGGGGTGAATCAGTTATCCATCAGTCCCATACCCAAAGATGTATCTTATAAAATAATTTCAACAAATTATGTAGCTTGGTAACATTCAACTCAATTGCTAATATTCAAATCTATGCTAAGCTCATAAAATCCTCAGATCATTAATCAATTCACTTCATCAATGTTTCTCAACTTACTTTCACTCAGTAAACTATTTTCTGATGCTCGATAATCTCTACAGTCTTAGTTCTTTAGTAACCAGTTTGATCAGGCATGCATGAATAAAGTCTTCACCTGAAATCTCTGTAGTCTTCTTCTTTTCAACATGTTTCAATAATGAAACTCATATCTCTTATATAGACAAGTAAACTATTTTCATATCATCCATCAGATTTTGCCTCTTAATCTCCTTCGTCCATTTTTTCCTCTTAAACCTTCCCCAGTAGATGTGTCATTAACACATTTCAATCTCATCGTTTAGATCATTTCTAAATTTTTTCAGCCATGGATCTCATAACAAACGTTATCATCAACCTCAAAATCATAACACATCCAGCTCATCAAATTCAATTGATTGTTCTTAGCATTTAATGTTTTCATCCATACTCGGTTAATATAGAAATGCATTGGTCATAACTAGTTAAACTAGCTCGGTTAATACTGTCACTCAGTATACACTGCACTGGCTTGGGGTATACATAAACTCTTCAATTATCAACTACATTGACTTGTAAATTTCAAATCTCTTCTTCATAATAGATTAATGAAACATGCTCAAGTCAATAATATAAAGCCATAGACTCATCAATGAGTTACCCAATGTTTACCTTATCCTTATCTCTCATATCCATCATTTCCTTATGTTGATATCTCAATTCTTCATCTTTTCTTCCTTCAACAGATGTTTAGATGTTTGTAACTATCATGATAAGTACTGTCAAAATTAGTTGACATCAATGACAACATATTGACTAATTTAATCATCTTACATATCATTTCAGTAGCTCGGTGATCTCTAATCACCATTCCTTTAGTTCATTCAGATATTCATTGAGTTGTAGTTCATCACTAAACTTATCAATTCCTTGATTAAAAGAAAGGCTAAGGAATAAATCAAGCATTTAATCAAAAACCCCTTATTTGTTGAGGAGAGTAGAAATACTCAATTCCCATTAGTTAGTGGGTTTGGAAAATTGAACATCGTTAATAGTTCTTGGGAAATAAGAATAGATAGGGATATGCTCTTCACCTTTTCGTGAATCAAATTCCCAAAACCTATCTCTTAAATCTATTTTATTGCTTTACATATGAACATGCTAGATCTTTAGTGGGCTCACCTCTCGAGATTTTTATTAATGAGGCTGGTGAGAGGGACAACCCAAAGTGGGATACATTTTCCTTTGCCACAAAAATCCAATCCACTATAAAATGAAATGCATGCATCCTTAATGGGGTGTGTGATAAAAAGGATATTAAGCTTTCAAAATTCGTCGAGTAGTCCAACAGGATTGCACAAAACTCTGATATAATGGTGGTGAGAAGCCCCTTATTTTTTGGGGGATGAAACTTGATATTTTTTTAAATAGAATCCATACCAAATCCTTGATAAATTAGCAATCCTACCTCATTAGAGCCATTTAAAAGCCAAATTTGACCTTAGGTAGATTGCTTGGAAGAATTTCTTGTTATAATTGATAAAATCATTGTGTTGTGCTTGAAGGTCTATGATTACAAAAAGAAAACATCCATTAAGATCCAAAAATCAATTAAAAATAAAAATCCCACATAATATTCTATTCACAAGAATTTAAGATATGGAAAAAGAAAGGGATACATCATCCAACAAATCCTCATTAAGAACATTGTTTCCTTACCTCTATGATCCTAATATTACATCCACGTCTACATATTCTTCAGACAAAAGGGCTATTCCAAAATCTCACATTAATTATATCGTTGATCAAGAAGAACATTATGAACATCATATCTTTGATAATTCAACCTTTGATCAAAAGGAAAATCATGAATACCCTATATTTGATCAAGAAAATCCTAATGGTAATCCCATCTTTGATGATGAACCTATTTCACAATATCAAGAGAATCCCATCTTTGATCAAGGAAATCAAGAGGAATTAGTACCATCTCAACAATATTCATCACATGAAAACTCTTTGATAAACACTTATACATATAAATATCCATGGGATAGATCATTTACTCCTTTGGGAATTTCATATGAATCGGCTTTGGAAAAAATCCTTGAAAATAATCTCATCACATTGCCTAAAATCACTTCGTGTGGTTTTACCTTTTTGAGCAACTATTATGCATATCACAGACATAATGAACATGAAAATTCAGATTGCATGGAATTGAAACATAAAATTTAAAATCTTAGTGATGATGACATAATTGAAATTGAAAATGCTAATGACTCATGTAATGAAGATACTATTCTCAAGCATGATCAAACTTATGAACCTATGTATATCAATGGTCCTATTATATCCTCCACCTATTCCACCATTCCTCCATATCATAAAGAATGAAAGCTATCTAAGATTCCTCCATCAAATCAAGACCCTAATGTCATGATAACTATGTGTTGGAGATTTGCCAGCAAGCCAATGCTGACTGTATGTTTGTCATTGATGACAACATATAATAAGCAAAATGTGTAGATGTCTTAAGTAGTAAGACTTTAGAATGTGTTGCATAGATATGTTATCAGTATGATATCATAAGCACAAAAGTTGATTCTGTATAAAGATAGTTATACAATTGTTTGTTTTAGTAGTATTCTTAGTAGTGTTCCTGACAGGTCCCAGGAAGAGTTCTGTATGTGATTTACAGTATGGTTGTGATGGATCCTTGCACATTTATATTTATTTTGGAGACATGTTCATGATGCTATGTTCATGGACACAAAGTCATTAGTGTAGTACAATTTGAGTTATGATGTCTGTAGTTGCCAGTTACAGTTTCCTGAGTTTATTTGGTAAAGCCAATAGTGTTTAGAGTGTTAAAATAGTTGCTTCTATCTTGATGATATGTGTGCTTGGTATTGTGATTAGTGATGAGTTAACAATGTTTGGTTAAGAGCGCATGATGTAGTTCAACATGAGAAGAAAGTAGTAGTTAATTTGGCAGAGCCAACAATGGGAAGCAACATGTTTACTCATATGGAGTTACACGGTCTTAATTTGTGTTGCGTGCTTAGTAGAGCTAACAAAGATGTTATTGGAGAGTTTTATTGTTTCTCTAATATGATTTTAGGATGGTTCTAACATGCCAACTTGATTATATCATTTAGAGGAAAGATACTTATAGGCAGTCATTTTGTGATTGCTAAGTATGGCATTCAGTTGAAAGAGAAAGAGAAGAGCAGAAGGTGCGAAGTGTTGTGCCATCAGAAGAAGGTCTATGTGACAAATTAAAGAGCATGTGCTATTCATTGGAACTAATCAAGACAACAAGTCTACCTCACAATTCATCAAGATCCAAATATAGTGTGTATTTGTTATACAGAATGTTGTAGCCTTCACCCCTTTGAGAAGTGAGCTCTCATATAGTGCATCCTCACCCCTAATAGGGTTAATTGTAAAAGAATCCTAACAAGGTCTAACCCTTAACCAGGTCACTATAATTATTGCATTGTAAAGATCAACTTCTGATAGAGTTGTAAGATCTTCTAACAGGGATCATAATACACTAGTGCAGTTCTTAGTGGGTGTCAATTCCCACCGAGGTTTTTACCTATTTGGGTTTCCCCATAACCAAAATTATGGTATTGTGTTAAGTGTTCCTTCATTGTGTTTATGCTTAATATTTTTATATACTTAATTGGATAAATAATTGAAACTAGTAGATAATTGATTCACCCCCCCTCTCAGTTATCTCTTGGGACTATTCCTAACAATTGGTATCAGAGCCAAGTGCCTTGGTGAGAAAGTTTAACAGCTTGAGGTTGATCAAATAGCATTCTTTAGAAAAGAAAGTCCTAAGTTTGATGGAGAGAACTATCTAGATTGGAAGAAAAAAATGATGACACATTTGTAGTGCATTGCTTTTGAAATTTTTGTAGTAGCTACTAAAGAAGTTGAGATTAACTCTCTAGTAGATCTTGCAAAAGATGATGCAACTTTGAAGCAAAAGGAGATGTTCACATAAAATGCTATTTCCAAAGAATCCCTTATCAATGCCCTATCCGACTATGAGTTTTCAGAGATCAAGAAAATGGACAAAGCCTATAATATGTGGAAGTATCTAGAAGACATGTTTGAAGGAGATTTTCAAGCCAAGAATGTATGCAAAAAGACATGGAAGAAAAGATATAATGCATTGGAGATGCTACTGATGAGAATGTCAGAGCCTACAATCAAAGGATTAATGAAGTAGTTGTTGGAATTAGAAATAATGGTGGAGAGATTTTAGAAGAAGACATTATGGATAAACTGATGACTACCTTGACACCAGAATATGACAACAAGATATGCATCTTAGATGAGACTATGCAGTCCACAAAAGACTTCAAAAGAGAGACCTTAATCAGAAAGTTTTCAGTCTTTGAGATATTAAGATTGAAGATAGACCCTAAAAGTGAAACAACTTTCAAAACCTTAGTCCATGGTAAGAAATCTTTGAACACATCTAGTAATTTTGATAATGATGATGAAGAGAAAGATCTAGATGACTTTTTTTATTTGGTTGCTAAGAAAGAAAAGAAAGGAAAAGGGAAATATGAAGGTTAGTACCATTCAAATGTTTTTCATGTAACAATATTGGTCATTTTGCATCTAAATGTCCTACAAGAGTAAAAAAGTATAAAGATTACAAACCCAAATATACAAAAGAATGTTACTATGTTGATGGAGTATCAGATGAAGAGTCAACAGAAGATGAAATTGGATTCATTGCTCTTGAAGACATGGAGAAAATATTTGATGAAATGGACCTTGAAGATGAAAAGAAAGCACAAGATTTAGCACTAATTTCACAAGTTGACATCAGGACAAATTGGATCATTGACAACGGTTGCTCACATGACATGACATGAGACAAGGATAGATTTGTACATCCAGATAGGTACAAAGGTGACATGGTTAGATTTGGAGACAACACTCCTAAACCTATCATAGGTAGAGGAGCTATCACGTTGGATGGAAAGAGCAACACTGATGATGTTCTTTATGTTGCTAGTTTGCAGCATAACTTACTAAGTGTTGGATAGTTTCTTGATAAAGGATATCAGTTAGAATTCAAAGACAAAAAGTGCATCATTAATAACAAAAAGGGAGAGATGATTACATCAGGTTCAAAGACTAAAGGTAATGTTTTCTAGCTTAATCCTGAAGCAAGTTGTTTTGTTGCTAAAGTAGATGATAGTTGGCTATGGCATAGTAGACTATGTCACATCAATTTTGACAACATAGTAAAGATAAGCAATGTAAAAGCAGTTTGAGACCTTCCTAGCATTGCAAAACTAGTTGATATAATATGCAAGGAATGTGTGATGAGAAAACATGTGAGGAATACATTTAGAAGCAAGAACAAGTTAGAAGAGAAAAAGTTGGATCTCATACATACAAGCTTATGTGGACCAACTCAAACAAGATCATACTATGGAGAAAGGTACTACATTTTATTTGTTGATGATTATTCTAGAATGATGTGGGTTGCATTCTTAAAAGACAAATCAGAAGCATTTGAGAAGTTCAAACTATTCAAATCTAAGGTTGAAAATGAGTCTAGATTAAAGATAAAATGTTTAAGATTAGATAGAGGAGGAGAGTTCACCTTTGACAGATTTTATGAGTACTGTGAAGAACATGGGATAAAGAGGCAACTAAGTGTACCTAGAACCCCTCAACAGAATGGAATTGTAGAGATAAGGAATAGAGTCATTCTTGATACAACACACACTATCATGATTGAAGGAAAGGTGGCACACACCTATTGGAGAGATGTGGTCAATACAACAGTCTATACAATCAATAGAATTCAATTAAGGCCAAGTGCATACAAAACACCTTATGAGCTATGGTCTAGTAATGTACCTATAGTAAAATACTTCAAAATATTTGGAAGTAAGTGCTACATCAAGAGAGATGAAGCCATTGGAAAATTTGATGCAAGAAGCGATGAAGGCATTTTCCTTGGTTACTCTACTAAAAGTAAAGCCTATAGATGTTTTAATTTGAGATTGAAGAAAATCATTGAGAGTGCCCATGTGAAGATTGATGAAAAGTTTATGATTCAAGAAAGATATCATGATTATGCTCCCATGATTGAAGAAGAACCTAAATCTTCTAGTAGTGAAGCAGTTGTTGAAGAAATGTTTGACAACATTGATGTCTTGTTCAATGACCCTGAAACAAGTGAAGAAGAAACACAAAAGGAAGATGAGAGAGTCACACCTAATATTCATAAATTCACATCTAGATATCATTCAAAGGAAAACATCATTGGAGATCAAAGCAGCAAAGTCATGACAAGATCAAAAGAAAAGAGTTCAACAAATGATGAACCAGTATGTTTTCTTTCACAGTTTGAACCTTCAAGTATTGAAGATGCATGTAATGATTCAGATTGGCATGAAGCAATGAAAGAAGAGCTAGATTAGATAATTAAGAATGATACATGGGAACTAGTCCCTAGGCCTAGTAATAAGAATGTGATTGGAACCAAGTGAATATTCAGAAACAAGATGAATGAAGATGGTACAGTAGTAAGAAACAAAGCTAGATTAGTATGTAAAGGGTATGCACAAAGAGAAGGGATTGATTATTCAGATACATTTTCTCTTGTGAGCAGATTAGAAGCCATAAAGTTATTTCTAGCCTATGCTACATTCAAAAAATTTAAGGTATATCAAATGGTTGTCAAGTCAACATTCCTAAATGGAGAGTTGAAGGAAGAAGTATACATTGAGCAGCTTGAAGGATTTACCTTATCAGACAGACCTAATATGGTATGTAGATTGAAGAAATCCCTCTATGGACTTAAGCAAGACCCTAGAGAATGGTATGAAAGACTTGATGGTTACTTGACCAAGATTGGATTCAAGAAAGGAGAAACATATTATAATCTATTCATAAGAGAAACATCCGATGGACTATTGTTAGTTGCTATATTTATTAATGATGTCATCTTTGGTGGCAATGACAAGCTTAGTGCACAGTTTTCTAAGGAGATGCAGATAAACTTTGAAATGAGTATGATTGGTCCTATCAAGTACATCTTGGGATTGAATGTGCAACAAAAAGACAAAGGTATATTCATAAATCAGACCAAGTATGTGAAAGAGATCTTGAAGAAATTCAAGATGGATGATTGCAAGCCAATAAGTACCCCTATGATAATAGGATGCAAGCTTTCAAAAGAAGATGATTCACTAGTAGTAGACATAACCTTGTATAATTATATGATTGGTAAACTTATATATCTTACTCAAACTGGACCAGACATTTCCAATGCAGTTGGAATTGTTGGAAGATTTGCAGCAAAACCAAAGAAAATTCATCTCATGGCAATAAAAATAATATTCATATATTTGAATGGAACCTTAGACTATGGTTTATGGTATCCTAATTCTGAGAATGTAGAGCTTCATGTATATATTGATATAGGTTGGGAAGGATGCGTGGATGATAGAAAGAGTACCTCAGGAGGAGCAATATTTCTTGGTGATAGACTTGTCACTTGGACACGTAAAAAGCAGAGTATGTTGCAATAGCATTAAATTTTTCTAAAATTGTGTGGATCAAGAAAATGATAAAAGATTTTGGTATTCAAATTGATTATCCCATTTTTATTCATTGTGATAACACTAGCACTATCAACATGTCTAAGAACCCTTTGATGCATGCAAAGACAAAACACATTGCTTGATAAAGTATCACTTCCTAAGAGAGAAAGTAGAAGAGAATGAAGTAAAGTTGAATCATGTGAGTAAAAAATATCAGCTAGCAGACATATTCACAAAGCCTTTACCTAAGGATACTTTTGATTATCTCAAGGAGAAGCTAGGAGTAATTCCCTTCCCTGAATTTGATTAGAAAATGTAGGAGTGCATCAGTCCTCAGTGAATGATGGATGGTTGACTACTCTACTTCAGGAGTAGTACCGATGCTTAATTGTTTGGCACCCTTTTCCATTGATGTCAAAGGGGAAGTGATATATAGTCATGAAAAAAAAAAAAGCAGAAAGGGGGAGTATATAGAAAACAAGAAAATAAGCAAGAGAAGCATGAAGAAAGGGGGAGTATTCAAGAAAAGATGCAACAATTGGAGGACTCAACCTTGGGGGAGTTTTGTTGAGGAAATGGAGACTGTTATAAAATAATTGTACTTTTGGATTGGTGGTGTTTTTCATTCCATATGTTGCCATCAATGCCAAAGGGGGTGATTGTTGGAGATTTGCCAGCAAGCCAGTGCTGACTGTATGTTTGTCATTGATGACAACATATGATAAGAAACATGTGTAGAAGTCTTAAGTAGTAAACCTTGAGCATATGTTGCATAGATATGTTATCAACATCATATCATAAGCACAGAAGTTGATTTTGTATAAAGATAGTTATACAGTTGTTTGTTTCAGTAGTATTTTCACTAGTGTTCCTGACAGGTGCCAGGAAGAGTTCTATATGTGATTTATAGTATGGTTGTGATTGTCATGTCCCCATTCTGGCTGACATCATTTAGTGTGCCAGATCAATCTATCACAGGCTCTCGTAGACTGGTGGCAATGTGGAGAGAGTCATTTTGTAGATCAGTGGTCGTATTTGCTCTTGGAGAAGTGATTTAGAGCTTATTTTTATTATTATGAGTTATGCGGGCCCCACATGTTATAATTTTAAGTTGAGTTGCACTTCTTATTTTATAAAGTTATATTATTATAAAAGTGCATTATAATGGGATTTTATAATGGATGCTTCTAGAAGTTCTTAGTAACTTCTCAAAAAGTGAATAAATAGGGGGCTTGGGCATTCATTTGGACAAGCTGATTTGAGGATTCTTCTACTTTTCCATATTGGAGCAATTTGTAGGCATTTGGTCTACAAATTTTCATTAGATCTTTGGGAATGAAAACTCCCTTGGATTTGCATAATTGAGGAAGTGAGATATCTTCTGAAGGGTTGCACATTGGAAGTGGTATTCAGCCATTTCATGTTGAGCTTATCTAGAATCCTCAGATTTATCTGAGGGTTTGAGTTTTGGTTGCAAGAGGAAGAAAAAGCAATCCAAAAAAGCAAAACAAAAAAGCGGATCTGAAAAAAGCAATCCGAAAAAGCAAAATGAAAAGCGGATCCGAAAAAGAAGTTTGAAAAAGCAGACTGAAAAAGCAGTCCAAAAAAGCAGACCCGAAAAAGCAGTCCGAAAAAGCAGACCTGAAAAAGCAAAGAAAAAAAAGCAAGGTGAAAAAAAAGCAGTTCGAAAAATTATTGCAGCCATCTACAATCAGCTGTAAATTGGGATCAGTTCGGGTGCAATTGGAGGTGTCTACATCAGCATTTAGTCAACACATTGCAGCATTTCCAGGTTCTCCTACTTTCTTTGTGTTTGATAGTTGATGTCAAAAGTGTAATAAAAAGTGTGCATTAACAGTCATTGCTGTATATGCTGGATGAATATCAATTGTTGTTCATGTGACAAGAAATATTATGAACTTAGTCTCTGTTTGTACCCAGCTGCATAGGATATTGGTATATCTTGGATAGTGATACAAAAGCATGTCTAATACTTGGTAAATAGTCACTGTTATCCACCGAAACCAGTTATATGTATGTGGGATGTCATAGTGAATGTTAGGTGCATGGATGAGGTCTTAACATTGCAATAGTTTCATTGTCCATGTATGGGAGTTGTAACAGTCCATGTATTTCCAGAATTCAATCATTATCATACTTTGCATATTGTAAGAAGACATTGAGTAACTCATATTTCAATTGGCATTGTGGTCATTGCATTGATATAAAAGTCCTATAATTGTTTGACAATAGTTCATTGAATTCCCTTGGTGCCAAGTCATTGAAGTTCTGGAAATTGTGATAGTTTGTAAAAGACAGCATTGGTATTGATTGCATTTCATTACATATTGGCATTGTATTGTATCAATTGAAACATTGTGGATTTTTTTCTTAACAACTAAAACTTTGAGCCATTACATTCCAAACCTAAACAATTCAGTTGTGTGCCAAGTGTTTGACGAAATCTTAGTCCAGCAATAGTGGTTTTTAGTGGCCTTTATAGTAAGGGTCATTACAGTGGTATCAGAGCGGTTTCCTACCAACCTGATTGGGTTATTTCAGATTGAATTCAACTGTTAGCATGGCTTTAATAGGAGACAAGGAATTGAAAGAGAGAATGCACACTGCATTGAAAAAACTAGATCATCCATTTCAGTGAACAAAGGACCTCCTAAGAACTTTGGAGGAGTTGGAAACTTATTTAGGCAAGGTTGATCAGTCAGATTCCTATGCTATGCAAACAACATTATCTCCAGTATTTGGTTCTTTGGTGAAGCCCCGATTATTGAGACATCATGATGAGGTGGTAAGACTTGCAGCTCTCTCTTGCATTAGTGAAATCATGAGGATAATAGCTGGCTTTAATTCTTATGATGATCAGATTATGAGAGAGGTACTTCATGCCATGGTGAAAAGCTTCGAAAGGTTGGATGACATCAGGGACCCTCATTTCACAAAGAGGGCAAGATTACTTGAAGTATTTGCATGGTGTAGGTTTGAAAACATTATGTTGTCAATAGGTTGTATTGATGACATTCACAGAATGTTTAACACATTTTGGAATATTTTGGATGAGTTTCATTCCAGCGATGTATTAGCATCGATGCACTCTATCATGTTCACAATCTTGTTTGAGGAGAAGGATGAAATTTCTAAACTTTTGGCAGAAGATTTATGGCATGTTTGGACAAAAGAGAGGAATGTGTCACCTATGGCATGTACGTGGTTAAAGAGCCTGATTAATAGGCCTAAGGATCGAAGTACCTTCCCTATGACAGGCAGAAACTTGTATGATGAGTTTGACAGACATGCTGATCCGATATTGGGAGATGTTAGCACATCTTCACGTAATGATTTATCTGCATCATCTTCACAGGAAGAAGTGGTTACAAATGTTGTACAGGTTGAGCCAGTTGCATCAGAAGGTGATATCACAGACACACCAGATGGCATGAGTGACACTGACAGTGATTGTGGTACAGTTGGTCTTGATGATGTCACAGGTGCTCAAAATAGTAACTACAGCACAGTGGATTCAAATGATGATTGTGAGGAGGTTGTTGTGCATGATGATGAGATACCTATCAGTGATGAGCAGACATTGAGTATTCAGGATTTTGCTGATAGAGAGTATCAGGCACAGTTAGATGCTACATCACACGAGGTTGAGGCACATAGTACTTCACATGTTTTGTCTAGTCAGCTTAGGGTAAGCAAGGATGGGATTGTGACTTCATTATCTCATCATGATAGGATGCAGGAGATGATAGAGGATCACATCCGGATGATTCAGTTACAGGACAGACATAAGGGAGTTCAGGCAGAGTCTTCTTGTGTTGACTTACAGGCGATCAGGGAAGGAATGGGAGCGATGAAGATGAGTTATTTACATCTTCTTTCAGATCATGACCATCTTCTTAGCCTTGCCAGAGATCATTTAGATGCCTTGAGGAGGAAGGAGGAGGAAGTTGGCAGGCTTTCTCGAGAGTTCAAGGACACTCGAGCCTCTTTGTTGAGTACTCCATTGGCATTACAGGACTCAGAGAGACATGTGGATGGGTATGGCATGGAGTTGAGTTTAGCTTCATCTTACACACCTGATACTCAACTTTCTATGACAGGCGGACCACATGAGGTTGTCGATAGTTGTGAGAGTTCACCTTGCATCCAGGATTCAGGGATAGTGTCAATTATGGCAGACATGGATGTGGGATCAGCTGATATTGGGATTGAGCAGGCTACTCAGGTATGGATTTTGCTTGAGGTGTCAGTCGGTTCCAGTTTACAGATGAGGGCTTAGGATTGTTACATTGGCATTTGGAATTCTGTTGACTGGAGATCTTTATCATCTATTGGTAGCAGTGATTGTTTTGATGCTATCATGGATTTGATTAGCAGATTACACGGTGTTGTTCTCATTCATACCAGCAACTTGTTAGATGTTGGTATTAGTCTTTATACACCGATGTTAGGAGTTGTGTGCATTTCTAGTCGACCACTCAGGGTGCAGTGGGTTTTTGATGATTCAGGCACATCTGAGGTGTTAGTATTTACAGATGAGTCCCAGGATCATATGGGTATTAATGACATCCAGGAGTATGCTATGGACAGTTTTGAGGACTTAGCTCCCTTGGCAGATTCATTTGTTATGACGGAGCTAGATAGCGATGCTGCAGTTTTTGATACTCCATATGATGATGTGAGCTTTGGAGTTGACTTGCAAAGTATGGATGGTAGTACTCCAGAGATTAGTGACTTTGAGGATACTCCCTTGGACAATGCGTTAGAGGAGGATTGTAGGAGACAGTCTAGCCAGCGCCATCACGTGTCTAGTCAGCTGAGAGTTAGTGAGCGAGACATTGCTATCGCTTGCCAGCATTTCGATGCTGCTCATCAGTTGTTAGTAGTTTACAGATGGGTTCTCCTACTAGTGACAAGCAAGGAGGCAGTTATCTTTCCTTGATAGAGATCCACTCTTTATGGGAGGCTATCCAGATTTTGAGATAGAATTATATGTAGTTGGTAGCTGATAGAGATTATCTTATGGAGTGGGGCAGTATAGCATATGATGCATTACTAGTCAAGGAAGATGAGGTGAGTGAGCTTACTCAACAACTCAAGGTGACTTCTAAGATTCTTGAGAGTACATAGTTGGCTTTCGAGGAGTCATAGTTTCATTTGGCTGAGGTGACCATGGAGTTAGAGTGACTACAATCTTTACCAGATTCTGTATAGTCATGGGTTGTGGTGTCTGGTGATTCGAGGATGTCCATGGTCAAGATTGATAGAGGCAGTGGAGATGAGGATATATCTGTCCTCGATACTAGCATTGGCACATCGAGTTCATTTCCACTACAGTCAGGTTTAGTGGAGTTGGGCGCTGAGCATTGTGGTATGTTTGACTTGGTGGTGGTCTCTACTACTGATGGCACGGAGACTAGTGATGTTGTACCAGGGATCATGTTTGATGTTGGTGAGCCGGCAGTTGGCTTGGTTCCTATTTGTGATACTACTCCTTTGGAGGTGTCTTCGAAGGTAGTAGTTGGTTCAGGCTTGGTTAGTGATCAGTTGCAGTTAGTTTCATCTAGATTGCAGTCTGAGCCATTGACTGAGATTGACACATTCTATCAGCCTTACACTGTGAGGTATGCTCATCAGTTTACTTTTGATCCATATGTTGATGAGATGATGATACGGAGATGTACTTTGGGCTCTAGTGTTTGTCATCAGTTATGGGATGGTTTGACACCACGAGATGAGAGTTGTGATGGGCATAACATGGCGATAGGTTATGCGGTTGATAGCTTGAGAGTACATGACTTTGAGCAGGAGTTTGGGAGTGTTGCTTCAGTGGTTGTTATTGATTCTACTCCTTTGGCTATGACAACTCTTGACTTAGTTGGTGATCAGTCGCAGTGGGTTGTATCACCTGTGCATGGTGAGCTATTGATCGAGGGTGGTTCTTTTTATCAGCATTATACTACAGGGTATGTTCATCAGTTTGCATTTGATTCTTGCGTTGAGGAGTTGATGGCCGTCAGAATTGGTGTCTCATGGGTTCCTGACTGTGGCAGTCATGGAGTTGGAGTTCAGTTGAGCAGCGGTTCACGATTCATTCATGGATTCCTCTTGGTTGTATTGCAGAGGATATTGCAGGAGCTTGCGTTGGTTGACAGAAGTACAGTTCATGACTACATTTGGGATCCAGGTGGATTGATTGGTTTATTGCTCAATCATTGCTTGGGGACAAGCAATTTCAGGAAGGGTGGACTGTCATGTCCCCATTCTGGCTGACATCATTTAGCGTGCTGGATCAGTCTATCACAGGCTCTCGTAGACTGGTGGCAATGTGGAGAGAGTCATTTTGTAGATCAGTGGTCGTATTTGCTCTTGGAGAAGTGATTTAGAGCTTATTTTTATTATTATGAGTTATGCAGGCCCCACATGTTATAATTTTAAGTTGAGTTGCACTTTTTATTTTATAAAGTTATATTATTATAAAAGTGCATTATAATGGGATTTTATAATGGATGCTTCTAGAAGTTCTTAGTAACTTCTCAAAAAGTGAATAAATAGGGGGCTTGGGCATTCATTTGGACAAGCTGATTTGAGGATTCTTCTACTTTTCCATATTGGAGCAATTTGTAGGCATTTGGTCTACAAATTTTCATTAGATCTTTGGGAATGAAAACTCCCTTGGATTTGCATAACTGAGGAAGTGAGATATCTTTTGAAGGGTTGCACATTGGAAGTGGTATTCAGCCATTTCATGTTGAGCTTATCTGGAATCCTCAGATTTACCTGAGGGTTTGAGTTTTGGTTGCAAGAGGAAGAAAAAGCAATCCGAAAAAGCAAAATGAAAAAGCGGATCCGAAAAAAGCAATCCAAAAAAGCAAAATGAAAAGCGGATCCGAAAAAGCAGTCTGAAAAAGCAGACCGAAAAAGCAGTTCGAAAAAGAAGACCCAAAAAAGCAAAGCAAAAAAAGTAAGGTGAAAAAAAAGCAGTTCGAAAAATTATTGCAGCCATCTACAATCAGCTATAAATTGGGATCAGTTCGGGTGCAATTGGAGGTGTCTACATCAGCATTTAGTCAACACATTGCAGCATTTCCAGGTTCTCCTACTTTCTTTGTGTTTGATAGTTGATGTCAAAAGTGTAATAAAAAGTGTGCATTAACAGTCATTGCTGTATATGCTGGATGAATATCAATTGTTGTTCATGTGACAAGAAATATTATGAACTTAGTCTCTGTTTGTACCCAGCTGCATAGGATATTGGTATATCTTGGATAGTGATACAAAAGCATGTCTAATACTTGGTAAATAGTCACTGTTATCCACTGAAACTAGTTATATGTATGTGGGATGTCATAGTGAATGTTAGGTGCATGGATGAGGTCTTAACATTGCAATAGTTTCATTGTCCATGTATGGGAGTTGTAACAGTCCATGTATTTCCAGAATTCAATCATTATCATACTTTACATATTGTAATCAGACATTGAGTAACTCATATTTCAATTGGCATTGTGGTCATTGCATTGATATAAAAGTCCTATCATTGTTTGACAATAGTTCATTGAATTCCCTTGGTGCCAAGTCATTGAAGTTCTGGAAATTGTGATAGTTTGTAAAAGACAGCATTGGTATTGATTGCATTTCATTACATATTGGCATTGTATTGTATCAATTGAAACATTGTGGATTTTTTTCTTAACAACTAAAACTTTGAGCCATTACATTCCAAACCTAAACAATTCAGTTGCGTGCCAAGTGTTTGACGAAATCACAGTCCAGCAATAGTGGTTTTTAGTGGCCTTTATAGTAAGGGTCATTACAGTGATGGAGCCTTACGTGTTTATATTTATGTTGGAGACATGTTTATGATGCTATGTTCATGAACATAGAGTCAATAGTGCAATACAAGTTGAGTTATGATGTTTGTAGTTGCTAGTTATAGTTTCCTGAGTTTATCTGGTAAAGCTGACAGTGTTCAGAGTGTTACAGTAGTTGCATCTATCTTGATGATATGCATTCTTGGTATTGTGATTAGCGATGAGTTAACAATTTTTTTTAAGAGTGCATGATGTAACTTAGCATGAGAAGAAAGTAGCAGTTAATTTGGAGCCGACAGTGGGAAGCAACACGTTTACTCATATGGAGTTACATGATCTTAATTTGTGTTGCATGCTTAGTAGAGCTGACAAAGATGTTATTGGAGAGTTTTATTGTTTCTCTAATATGATTTTAGAATGGTTCTAACATACTGACTTGATTATATCATTTATAGGAAATATACTTATAGGTAGTCATTTTGTGATTGCTAAGTATGACATTCAGTTGAAAGAGAAAGAGTAGAGAAGAAGGTATGAAGTGTTGTGCCATCAATAGAAGGTCTATGTGACAAATTAAATAATGTGGGCTACTCATTGGAACTGATCAAGATAGAAGGTCTACCTCGTAGTTCATCAAGATCTAGATATAGTGTGTAGCTATTATACATAAGGTTTTAACCTTCACCCCTTTGAGCAGTGAGCTCTCAGATAGTGCATCCTCACCCCTAATAGGGTTATTTGTAAAAGACTTCTAATAGGGGCTGACCCTTAATCGAGTCATTGTGCTTATTGCATTGTAAAGATCAACTCCTGATAGAGTTGTAAGATCTTCTAACATGGATCATAATACACTAGTGCAGTTCTTAGTGGGTGTCAATTCATACCGGGGTTTTTAACTATTTGTGTTTCCTTGTAACCAAAATTGTTTTGTTGTGTTAAGTGTTCATTGTGTTTATGCTTAATGTTCTTATATACTTAATTGGATAATGAGTTAAAACTAGTAGATAACTGATTCACCCCCCTTCTTAGTTATCTCTTGGGACTATTCCTAACACTATGTATACCCTCAAGGGTTACCTCTAAAAGAGATCCAAGTTAACTTACATCTTCCTACCAATTCCTTTCATGCTTCAAAGGTTATAGACCCCAAGCCTCCATGTTATACAATGCCTATCATTCCTATTTCAAATGAACATCCATCATCCCTTCAAGAATCCCTTATGAAGATCCAAACTCCTACATTGTCCTTAGAAGTATCTCCATGTCAAGAGACTAATCAAAAGTATAGAGAAATAAGTATTATTAAGGATCAAGATCAAGATAATATCCCTCATTATCCTATAGTTGACCAAAGTCCCATATCCCAAGAGTCCCAGGATGATCCCTTCATACCCTTCCATTTCTTTCAAGAAGATATCCTTCCATCTCAAACACCCCATATTCCTTCACCTCCTATATCATACCCATCTCCTAAGCAAGATCAAGGCATTCCTTCGATCTCTAATGAACTTATTGAAAATCTAAAGAAAAGTATTCTTCCTAGGCTATCAAAAGATCCTTGTCAAGATCAAATTACCCCAACATCCACTTTTCATAAGCCTCCATATCTACTTAAAAATTATTCCATTATTCATAATACATTGCATAAGAAGAAATCCTCTCAAGCTTCAACTTCTCCTATCAAATTCATTCCTTTGGAAGCTACTCATAAGCCTATGGGTATAAAGATAAATCTGAAAGATGAAATCCTTGGCCATGCAACTCAAAATAAAGATGTTGATATACCTCCCACATCTCATTTACCTCCATTTGTGCATAATCATATTCTGTATACATCCTCCAAATCCATCCTTGGTCCCTATATCCCAAAATTGAAACCTTCATATCTTCAATCTATATTGGGTCCCTATATCCCTCCATTAGCCTTTCCTACCATCTCTAGCCTACAGTCCACTTACCCTATATCCTATCATGATCAACAAAGATATACATACTTGAGAAACCAAGAACCCATCCATATGAACCATCCATATCAACCTTATTCATCCACAAATCCCAAGTCTTTTGGAAGCAATTTGAATGTGCAATATGAAAATCAGAAAACTAAGAATCCACTTATGTATGAAGAGCATCTAATCAACATGTGAATCGAAGGAAAAAATAAATATTCAAGAGACCACAAAGGTCCATCAAGCAGAAAGGAAAATCAAAGAAAATGTGGTTTCCTAAATCCCTCATTAAAGAAATGAATTCTAAAGCATCCATCAAGTAGAAAGAAAAATCAAATAAAATGTGGGTTCCTAAATACCTCATTGAAGAAATGCATTCTAAAGCATCCAAAAGGAAAGAAAAATCAAAGAAAGTATGGATTCCCAAGTCACTTTTGAAGGACTTACACACGAAAGAGAAATCAAAGTTCACATTCAAGCTTCCAAAGGCTTACACTCCACATTCTCCCAAACACATTACATATTATCCATCCATTTTGGGTCCTTGTGTCTCAAGATCAATATCCTCTTTTACATCAAATTCTCAAGCTATTTCACCCATTTTTACTCCATTATTCCACTACCCTTCAAGGTGTGTATCGATGTTGATCTTGACAATACTTCTTATCGTCCTATTCATTATCCTTCCATTTCCTTTATCCAATCCATCACATAAATCTTTAGCAACTCTTTACCCTATCCACCATATCACCTTTCCATCATCCTATCAACATTTTTGAGCATACCTTTTAGCATCCTTGGCTCATCATATCATACCTTTTCAAGGAGTATCCAAAGAGAATGAGGCTTGAGTCCCTCCAAAAGTAAAAAATATAAAACAAATTTTTTTTAAAAAAAAATAAGAAAAAGAAAAGAAAAATAAATCCATCCTATGGTGAAAACCACTTCTTGTGGCATCTTGGATAAGTACCATGGTGAAAACCTGGCAAATTGGCGTCATGCATAAATCCTCTCTTTTTCACTCTATACTTGGGGGCAAGTTCCATCCATCATATCCTCCATCTTTCTACCATTTATCTCACTTGCATTTGTATTACATCTTTCACCTTTGATCGTGACAAGGTTGAACATATCCATTAGCATTAAGTATCTTGACATGCATTATCCTATCCATTAGTCTATTCAATTCTTGCATTCATGCTACCCTATCATGATATTTCTTATCCTGAATCCATCTTCATTATTCCTAAGAAGCCTTCTCATAATCCAAAACCCTTCACTCATAACCTCCATCACCCCTTTATCATGATTGTGTGATTCTATCCACATTGATTCCTTGGTCTTGATCCAAATGAAGAATAAAAGAAATGAAAAAAATGTTAGAAAAAGTCTCTTGATATGTTCACTCCTTTGGACCATTGTCATGACACCAGGTCATTATTCCATATGCTATCCAACATCACATCATTGGCCTATATTGAGATATTATTTTTCCCTAGCTTGGATAATCTTGAGGAGATGGTCCTATGGGTAACACACTTGCTTCGTCCATCATTTCCTATTCATTGTTGAATCATCAGTTTGCAAATCCATCTTTCATGTCCTATACCTTGCTGGACATTGGGGGAAATTCAATGTGATCTTGTTTGAGAACTAGTGATCTCTGAAAATCTAAAAAAGTGAAAATGTTCCTCAAATAATCCAAAAAACATAAAAAATCTCTAAAAATCCAAAAAACATTAAAAATCTCTAAAAATAAAAAAAACATAAAAAATCTCTAAAAATCCCAAAAAACATGAAAATATCTAAAAATCCAAAAAACATAAAAAATCTCTAAAAATCTAAAAAAACATGAAAATATCTAAAAATCCAAAAAACATAAAAAATCTCTAAAAAATCCAAAATAAAATAAAATCATGAAATCATAAAATCTTAAATAAAATCTCAAAAGTTGCATTTCCCAACAAAGCATTATCATTGTTGAATCAAACTAGGGGGCACCAATCCAAATTCAATGAGCATAGAAAAATAGACGCAAGTTGGCTCAAAATCATCGAATCAAAATTAAAAAATTGCTATACTTGAACTTATTAATCAATATCACATTTCAAACGTCCAAACACTTAATTAAATCAAAATGTAAAAAGCTTAATCAAATCAAAATCTAAAGAGCTTAATCAAATGAAATCAAAACTTAAAAAGGTTTAAACATAACTAAGGATCAAAGTGGATGAAGTCTTTGAAATATGGATCTACAAACAAAAAGCAAAAATGTTCAAAGTGTTACTTAATTTTTGGAATCATGTTCTTTTAGCAAATCGATGAAGTTTGACTAGATGAGCAATGATGAAGACATGATATTCTAATATTGCAAGCACTCAAGCATAAATCAAACATCGATCTAATCAAGATTTCACATCAAAACGATCAGGATATTCTTTGAACCGATATGCTTTGCACATCGATTCAAAGAGGGGTATTTGTAATCACCTAAAAATAGACAAGATAAATCAAGTGAGAAACAAAGGAAAAATCAAGGCAATAAAATCAAATCAAGCTAAAATCAAAGAAAAATTGCAATCAAGCCATAATCAAAATTTAATTGAAAATCAAAAGTCATTAAATCAATTTAAATCTAATAAATCATGATAGATCAATAAATTGTGTAATTAATCTAATTAATTGCATAGTTCAATTTAAATCAAATCAACCCATTTAAGGGGTAAACATGGCTAAACATATTAATAAAATCAATTAATTAAATCCCTATTTTCACTCAACCACCAAATGGGAGAAAAAGCCTCAACCAATAGGATTTAAGGATGATGCTCACATGGATCAAGCTCAAATCAAATCTCCATCACACATAGGGAAAAAGCATCTTGTCCACCCATTTTTTCTTCTTGTCCCAAGCTTTGAGGACACAATATTTAAATGTGTCTCCAAAGGTGGAACCATGGACTAAACCTCAACTCAGCCATGATCAAATCAACTCTACCCCTACCCTTGCCAAAATTTATAAAAGCAAGGCATAATTCAATCAATTATCATCCACAAATATGAGAATAACATCAAACGTCTTGCAATTTATAGCTAGAAAGGAAAATTTAGAGCTAAATAGGTGTAATTTCATTTGGAATTAATCTTTTAGCTTTGTTTATCATTCATTCTCATATTAGGGTTGTCACTAATGGAAGCTTGCTGAGAGCTTTGCATTAGCAAACCTAATTAGAGCCATAGAGTGCTCAATTGTCATTTATTTACTTGATTAGATTGCTATTGTGGTAATTTAGTTTATATTTTGATTTATTGACAATATTAACCTTATGAAGGTTCTTTCCTTAGCACACAGTAACTAAAGGGCACCGAAAATGAAGTGACATGTCAATAAAGAGACATGTCTCCACTTACTTGGAGGCATGTCTATTCATTGACATGTCCTCCAAATATTATATACATATCAAGTATGATCAATCAAAGATGCAAGTACAAAAAACACATAATGTAAAGTATCTTAGAGAATGATCTCTCTCTATTATTCATATTCAGATCTGTGACACAATAATCAGAATTAAACATTAGTGTTTTAGATCATATATAATACTTTTGAAGCATTATTATCTCATCTCTCTTATATCAACTTGAAAGACATTATAATATAAATAAGAGCACTCTTCAAGAGATAAAATAAATCATAGGATATCTATAATCTAATATGTAATAGATCTAATCTACTTTAACATGATATCAGAGCCTTGCTAAGGAAGATCCAATTAGATTTGAGAATTTATATTACTCAAAAACATAAATATTTATTATCCCTTGAAATTAAAATCACATTTCATTCTTCATAATGTTGAGTGTAATCAGATTTGAGGATCGACTTGAAGGTGCAACCAACTTTGTATCATGGAAATCTAGAATCATGATGATATTTAAAGAAAATAAATTAGACTAATTTGTAAAGGAAATGAAATAGAACCTGAAAATGATCTTAATAAAACTCAATGGATCGAGAACAATGAAAGGCTATGAAACTTATAGTAGATGTAGTTAGGGATCATATAGTACCTATCTTAAATCAAAACATGATACTACATATGTAATGTTTAAATCTATTGAAAACACATTTGAAATAAACAACACTAGTAGAATCCTTTCTCTAAAATGGCAACTTCATCATGCAAAAATGAATAAGGAAGAATCTATCACCACATATTTTATGAGAATGACTGAACTAAGAGATCAACTCTCAACAGTTGGAAATCAAATTGATAGCAAAGAGTTAACATTAATAGCTCTAGGTGTCCTACCAACTTCATGCGAGTCATTTATTCAAGGAATAAGCATAAGGTCAAAACTCCCTAAATTTGATAGGTTGAAAATGGATTTCTTACAAGAAGAATCCAGATTGATGACCAGAGTAAACAATCAAAAGCCCATAGATGAGGATGTTCATGTATTAAACACAAATTCTCATAAGAAAGGAAAGAAGGAAAATTTTAAAAGAAAGAAGAATACTTATGGAAAGGGATCATCCATGAAGAGGAAGGACACATCTGAAATAAAATGTTTTAGATGTGGTTAATGTGGACATTATGCAAACAAGTGCCCTAATATAATAAAAAATAATCATCCTTTGCAAAAGTAGGAAAGGCCAATTTAGAACATGATTCTGATAAATTTGTTTTCTACTCAGCCTTATCAAGCCAAGTTTAAAACAAACTCAACACCTAGGTAATTGATAGTGGAACATCAAGACACATCACATGATTCAAAGAACACTTAGACATGATGGTAGAAGAATCTGATGAATAATTAACTATTGGATATGATTCAGGCTATCCAGTAAAAGGGGTTGGAACTTATACCAGAAATTTGAAGTCGGGAATCTCCCAATAACTCACTCGAGTATTGTATGTTCCAAGAATAGAGAGGAACCTAGTATCTATTTCTACTCTAGAAGATAATGGATATAGGGTTACCTTTATGGATGGAAAAGTTTTAGCATGGCCAAAGAGCTCCACCATAAAGAAATCACAAGCTATTGGAATACGATAAGGATGTCTTTACAAACTCTGCACTAACATAAAATCAAGCCCTAATCCATGAGACTTCTGACTCAAATGAAATTTGGCACTGAAGATTAGGACATATTCATTTTCTTTCCCTACCCTCAGTGGAAAAAATGGTGATAGGGCTGCCCAAATTAAAATAATTCCATGAAGGAGCATGCAAAGGGTGTGCCCTAGGAAAGAATGCAAAGGGGACTTTCCTAAATAGCATTATTAAAACTAAAAATGTATTAGAATTAGTTCACTTTGACTTATGTGGGCTGATGTCTGTACCCTCCATGGGAGGATTCTTATATTATGTAATATTTGTAGATTATTTTTCTAGAAAGACCTGGATATATTTTCTTAAATTTAATGGGTCGGAGGAAATCCTAAAAAAGGATTAAGGAGTTCAAAGCTCTTACAAAAAAATTGACTAGGAAGAAAATCAAATTACTGAGAACAAATAATGGGAAGGAATACACTTCAAAACTTTTTAAAGGAATTTTGTGTAAATGCTGGGATTAAGAGGGGGTTTACTGGACCTTACAATCCACAAAAAATGGTATTGTTGAGAGAAAGAATAGAACTATTGTAGAAGTTTCTAGAGAAATGTTGTATGACCAAAATATAGAGATTTCATTTGGGTAGAAGCCTCTAGGACAATCATCTACATTCAAAATAGATGTTCTCTCTCACATCTAGATTAAAAAAACTCCTGAAGAAGCATTCACTGGTGTAAAACTAGACATAAGTCAATTTTTTTTGGCTATCCTGTCTACATTCATGTGCCTAAAGAAAAGAGGTCTAAGTTATAACCTACTAGAAAGAAATGGATATTTGTGGGATATAGTGAAACATCAAAAGCCTACATAATATGTACATACTTGGATATAAAAAAATTGAACTCAACAGAGATGTCATCTTTGAGGAATACATTGCTTTCAAGATATCCAAGATTTCTCATGAGATATAAATTCAATATTCTCCTAAAGACATGGAGGAGTATCATGCTCCTTAGATTCAAAGGGAGTCTCCTTAAGAAACTATAAATGAATATCAGAATACTCCAGTGAAAGAACCTTACAAAAATAAAAGGAGGCCACTTTGGGCCAG